>RYFJ01001056.1:0-191637 GCA_003991445.1 Oryza meyeriana var. granulata | reverse complement strand
AGAGATTCAATCGTTTGATCGTCTGCAGCTGACCGGATGATCTCCACTGCTTCCCTTCTCAGCCAAGTCGGTTTGCTGATGTACGTCTACTCATCGGTGATGTGGTGTTGAGACGTCTCATCTCGAAGCCGATGTACGAGTTGGCTGGTGTCCTCACCAGGTTTTTATAAACAACTTTGTTTAACTTTTCTGATCGCTACGATGTACTTTGAGTCTTGGCCGATTTGTTTTTGATCATCGGTCAATAGGTCTGGAGGTAGAAGAGCTACAGCCACAGTGCGGTTTTCTAAACCGTCGTTCCAGCCGTGTCGCGAGTTCTTAACGAGCATCATATCAGTGCTGGAAATCGATCGATGCACTGGTAGAAGACTGGGGCTCGGGCAAGATTTGCAGACATTGAACACACTGCCGAAGAACTTGTTGATGCATTGACCCTGCAGCATACTTGGCACTCACGAGATTAACTCACAAGCTAGACAGCGCTATACGATCACGCTGACACAGAACGAGGCACGAAGAAGATCATGCCGAATCGGACTACTCATTACTAGTATTAGCCAGCAGAGAGAAAAGCTTGATGTCTAGCCCCGCGCCCAAGAGTCAACTAATAGGTTTAGACAGCTGAAGAAAGGAGGCAGACTTGCTGGCAGAACTTGAAAAAGTTCGTAAGGACTCCAGCAACAGAATCCAGCTAATGGTCCGCAAGCTGTTCAAGACAAGAGGCAAGGTAGAGCGATAGTATCAAGTCATTCATCGGCGCAGGAATAAAGACATCCGGGTCTGATGAAGATGAATCGCGTAAGCTTCAATGAAATTGATCAGATCGCTGCGCGCAATTGAGTGATCCAAAAATTTTGTAAATTTAACCTTTGTAACTGACGATTTCTGGAACATGCGATCACCTTCCTATTGTATTAATCTAGATCGGTCTCGTTGCTCACCTCCTTCAACCTGATAATATTTTTGCTGTTTGATCTAAAGGGATATCAATTGATATCGGGCTGTCTTTAGGACGATGTAGAGAAACATGCTTCTAGAATTGCTTAGAAATCGGCCTTCCAACACTGCACACTTCAAAACGATTCAAGAGTTAATCCAAACGCTGGGATAGATACATATTTCTTTAAGATATTTTCCGTTAAGCGCTTTAGCAAACTCGTCCGTCGGAAGATCTCTAATATATAGGCTTACCCCAGGCACACAGCGATTAATCATAGGGCCTTCCAATTAGGCGATTTTCCGAACTTATTATTCTGGACCCGATCGGCAAAATCAACTTCCACACAAGATCTCCCTCAAAAACGACTTATTCACCACTTCTTGTTGTAATGCTAGCTGCCCTAGCCTTATTTCTTGATCTTTCAACGCTTTTAACCGATTAACTGAGCCAAATTTCAAGTTCATCTGTCATCAAGTATAATAATCATCGGCTGTCAACTGATTCTGCAAAGAAATTCTCCTAGAGCGATGTTAGTCTCCATGGTACACTGCTCATGTCCATACACCAACTGATAGGCGGCACCCGAGTAGATCCGTGGCATGCCATCCGATAGGCCATAGTGAATCGGCTAATGTAGTATGCCATGCGTGGCTGCTCATCAATTTTCCGCTTAATTAACTTGACAACTCTTGTTAGAAGCTTCTGCTTGTCCATTGGCCTGAGCGTAATAAGGCGATGAATTCAATAACTTGATTCCATACTGGCAGCAAATTGTTGAAACTCATCAGACAAAAAAAGACCTGGATAGTAGTTATTGTCTGAGGAATCCGAACCGATAGATTTATATGCTCCCTTATACACTCGATCGCTTCCTTGGACGTAACTTTCTTCAAAGGAATCGCCTCCACCACTTGGTAAAATAATCCGTCGCCGCCAATATGAATTTATGCCCTTACTTGATGGAGGAAAAACCTGGCGATCATGTAATTCCCCAAACCTCTGAACGGCCACGGTTTGATGATAGGGAATTCATAGCCGATGCTGGTGCTCGCTGTATATTCCAAATTTCTGACAATCTTGACACCTTTATAATACTAAAGCAATCTTCCAGCATTGTCGGCAAAAATACCCTACTCTCCTAAGCACCACTTCATCTTATGAGCCGATTGATGAGTCCCATAGATGCCCTTCATGTACTCGCACATAAACTACTTTGGCTTCTTCCAAATTCAGGCATCTAAGCAGAAATTCCTCAAAAGTCCGATAATAAACTCCCATCAAGCAGCACATATTTAGTAGCTTTATAACCGAATTTTCCTGAAACAGACTGCGACGGGTTTTGCAATAATCAATATTCCCGTCTTCCAGTCAGGGCCTTGTCTGGACATCAATATCGGCTATCTCAACTCAACCTGTCTATTCAGCGATATCCGAAGCAACTTGCGCAAGATCATTGGCTTCTAGATTCTGCTCCCTGGGAATATGATCTACGGATACCATCTTGAAATCCTTTAACAGCTCATACACTCTTCATAATATGCCCTCAAAACATCATTTTGCACTCATATTTCTCAGATAACTACCTGATCACCAACAAGAATCACCAACAACCTCTATGACATCAGCTCTATTTCTTTTTAAGAGTTGAAGCCCTTTTAGCACACGCTCGTATTCTGCTTGATTGTTAGTTCGATAAGGCTTAATTGTAAAAGCAACTCAAACTTGCCCCGAGGCGATACAATAAACAAACCGATACCAGATCGTGCTTGCAAACGATCATCAAAAAATAAAGTCCATGGGATCGGCTCAATAATCTTCATGAGACCTCTGTGCTGCACAATAAAATCGGCTACGCTTGTCCTTTTATTGCTTTAGCCGATTCATACCTCAAGTCGAATCTGTCAAAGAAAATCCATTTGCCAACTCGCCCTTCAAGACTGGAGCCGACAGGCATATACTTGACCACATCGGCCTGGCAAACCACCGTACACTCAGCCGATAGGATAATAATGCTTAATTTTGTACATGAGAATATAAACATAGGCATAATTTTCCACGGCGCAGGATATCCGCGTTCAGCATCCAGAAGTCTCCTACTTAGATAGAACACCACTCGCTCTTTGCCTTCAAATTCTTGGATCAAAACAGAGCGATGGACTTCTCATCGGCCGACAGTATAACTGAACGGTATCTTCTCTGCGGCGGAATTAAAACAGGTGGAGAACTCAGATAACTCTTGATTTCGTCAAACGCCCTCTGCTGGCTGTCCACTACGAACTCTTGATCGGCCTTCAACTTTAACACGGCGTAAAAGACTCAATTCTTCCTGATAAATTTGATATAAGAATTTCTCACAAAATTTAATCTTGCGATTAATGATGCAGTTCTGTCTTATTGCTTGGTGGCTCTGTAGTCTTAATAGCTCTGATACTTGCTGACTAACCTCAATCCCCTCGCTCATGCACCATAAGCCCAAAAATGACCCAGGCCGATACACCAAAAGCGCATTTATTGGGATTCATCTCAGTCCGTATTTCTTGGCCCTTTCTAGCACTTTTCGTAGATCAGGCTATATGGCTTTCTCTTCACTTCTAGACTTGACCACCACATCTCCATATAAATTTCTACTAGTAGTCCGATGAGATCATGGCAATATATAATTCATCGCTCTTTGATAAGTCGCACCGGCACTCTTCAATCCAAAAGTCATTACTAGCCATCATACAAACGATAGCTCCAGGACATCGAAAACGCAGTCTTGTGTATATTTCTTCGGCCATAAAATTTGATTGTATCCTGCATTGCCGTCCATGAAGCTGATATCTTGTGTCCTGAGGCGCATCCACAAATAAATCTGCTATCGGATCGGGTACTCATCTTTGGGGTAGCTTTATTCAAATCCGGAAATCAATACATATCCTCATTTTCCGTTCTTCTTCTCTTACCGGGACATATTAGAAACACTCAGCATATGACATGGCCTGATAACTAAACTGGCATCGTACAATCTTGTGATCTCTGCTTTGATCGGCTCGTACAACTCCGCTTTGAATCTCTTGGAGCCTGTTTTAAATGGCCGATATCCTGGTTTAAATGGGCAGCCGATGTTCAACATCGATCGGCTTAATCCTGGCATCTCATGGTACTCCCAGGCGAAAACAATCTCCGATACTCCTTCAGTAATGCTATCAATTCTCTCGTAACTCAGGACTCAATTTCTTGCTTATGTACGTCGGCCTTTGGTCTATAGCTCCTGGTCAATATCAACTCTTCTAGATCATCTAGCCGACGTAAATCCTTGCGACTAATTTCAACACCTCAAAGTCTTCATGGAGAAACACCCATTAGAGTAACAACTCAGAGCCGATTTGCTGAATCGGCTGTATTCCTTAGCTGGTGACTTCAAGATAGTCTCTTCCATATTTTCCGGACAAACAGTCAACAACATTCGCTTCCAGACTGGTAGAATTCGGTCATGGCAAATGATATATTGGTCGACCGATCTGCTAAGACACCTCGACTTGATCTCCTGCACTGTATCAAACATTGATGCATCGTCGAAGGTACGCAACAGTTGCATGAATCAGTCCTGACCGAGAAGCAACTATCGACCTTTCCCGTCAATGAGAAAATGTGGTGGGTATGTCTTATTCCCACTGTCAGCTCCACGTTTAACACGCCTTCGCCTCTGATGAATTCCACCGAAGTCGTTTTCAGTACCATATTTGTCTTGATTAGAATCTTCGGCAGTCTTCCCAATTTTCTGAATGTGGCATGAGGCATAAAATTTAACTGCTGCTGCCTCCATCAACCACATCTTTGTCATCGGCTTTCCGTTTACGTAACCCTTGATGTATAATGGTTTTAGGTGCCGATGCTCTGACTCTTCAGGTTTATCAAATGTAGCTTGGTCAGGTCGCAGCGTCAGTTGAGCGAAAACTTCCTCTCCACCCTCCTCGTCTGACGAGAACGCTCTGTATTCTCTGGGTAGAAAGAAAACCATGTTCACTGGAGCCGATTCGTCTTCATCGTCCTTCCTTTTTACTTGCCAGACTTGTTTGGTCCTTTTGAGACGATGATCGGCTCCCTCTTGATCTTGGCGCTGCTCTTCTTTTTGCTCTCGGCGCCGTAACCGCTGTGCCCTCCTTTTCTGATTTTTCGTGAATATGCCACTAGGACACCACTGAGGATTCTGGACTTGTTTCTCATGCGCTTCCTCTTCATCTTCTTCGAAGAACTCTTCCTGGATCGGCCTTAGTCGGTCGTGAACCGATGCTCTTTTCCCAGCCGGCCGATCTCGTGGATACCTCTGCTGCTGATCACGGTGATCTCCCATATTACTGCACTCGGGACAATCCTCTACTGATGGCAATCTCATCCCTTGATCCCAACAGAATCGAAAGAATGGGCAGTTCCAGTGCGGATCATATTGTTCTGGCTCATCCCTCTGTTCCTCGTACCTTGAATATTTCTCTATCATACCCGATGAAGTAATCCTTGATTTATACTTTTGATGTCTTGCTCCATCGGCCTGACCTCTTGACGATGATCCCGTGTACACCATGTTCACTGGGAACGGGTGCCCATCTATCTTCATCGGCTTCTTGTCTTCAAACTTGATTCGCCCTTGCTCAAAGCCAATTGAATTTGTTGCCGAAAACTTGCACTCGTTAGTATGATGTGACATAGTATTGTGCACTTGCAATATCTTCTTTTCTTCAGTTCTTCAGCCGATGGGATACGTGATTTTGGCGGCAGTTGTATTTGCTTCTCCTGTAACAGCAAGTCAAAGGATTTTGTCGGCTTTACTAACGTCAAATCATACCGACTCTCCTTACCGATATTCTTTGACCCATGGACACGATACTAACTCTCTTGTTCCTGGTCCACTCTGCCAACCCAACTTCAGCATCGGATTCTTCGTTGTCTGAATCCGATGAGTAAACTTGCATCAGGGCAACTCGTCTTTGAAACTTTTCCTTCTTCGCTTCCTGAAACCGGCTTTCATGAGCCGATACCCTCTGTACCAGATGTGCTAAGGATTCGAACTCTTGGGATGAAAATCTCTCCTTGATTGGCGCCAAAAGACCCTGGAAAGCCAAATCAGCCAGATGCCCATCGCTCAGGTTCAGACTATAACATCGGTTTCTGATATCTCGAAATCGTTGAACATACTCTGGCACTGTTTCATCTGGTCGTTGCTTAACCGATGTCAAATCTGATAGTCTCAACTCATAAATTCCCGCAAAGAAATATTTGTGAAACTGTTTTTCTAGATCGGCCCATCCCCGAACAGAATTTGGCGGTAACGAAGAGAACCATGTAAAGGCCGATCCAGACAGTGATAGAGGAAAAACCTAACTCTCAAGGCTCTTCAGCCGATGCCTCCCCGCACTGTGCCAGGAATCGGCTAACATGTTCTACTGTAGATGTGTTATCCTGCCCTGAAAATTTAGAAAAATCCGGGACCCTGTATCGGTGTGGTAACGGAACTCTGTCGAACCACTCAGGATATGGGTGCCGATACATGAACGCTTGTTCCTTGGGCTTGATCCCGAACTGCTCTCTTACTATTTCTTCAACCCGTGCCGACAAATCTTCTTCTCTTGCATTCTCCTGTTGATATTGCTGATATTGTATCGGCGGGGTCGGTTGCCGATTCTGTCTGTGATACTCCCTCTGGTAAGTACCCTGATCGGCTCCTCCTGGATAATTCTGCTGATATCCCCTTCCATAATAAATAGATCGGTGATATCCAGGAGGAATATCCTGTTGCCCCCCCAGCCTGGTCCTGCGCGAACAGGTGTTCTGGTATATCTCTACTGATGTTGTAATTAGCTTGATTTGGCTCCATCTTGGGCGGGAGAAAAACAGGACCCCGAGTTGGTTCTTGGGCGATTGATCCATCAACAGTCTTCTTGATGAGGTTATGCAGTGTGTTTACTAAGACTCCTGACTGATTGATGAGCGCGTGGTGAATAGCCTCATTGACCATCTCTTGCAAAGGCTTGATTGGTGGACTCTCGGGTTGTGTGCGGCTCGATTCTCCTACTAGTACTGGTTTTGGAAACTGAGACTTCTGAATCGGCCCTTGCCTCGTCATGCTGAAGGACTCTAAGCAGAGCTTCTGGAAATTTGTTATAGTCTGTTCAACCTGCTGTTTTTGTTCTTCAGTTAGATCTTCCATGGTGACTGGAATCACGTTGTCCGTCTTGACTTCTTTTCCGGCCATGTTGAAATCTTGATTGAAACTGTTTGTTGAAATTTCGAGTTGAAATTTTATTGTCCCACCGGGCGTGCCAAAAGCGTGTTGACGCCGAAAACCGCCGGGGCCGTCCGGCGCCTGGGTGACACGCGAAGGCCTGGGAGATTTGCTTCACTCCAGTGTAGGTCCTAAATGTTGAGGTTCGTAGGCGTGCCAGTCAATTTTACCCTGCAATTGACAAGGAAACAGAAAGTATTAGATCTATGAGTCAATCGGCTCGAAGCCGATTTGGACTCGCACCATCAGCTGATAGCCGATACGCACTGTAGCACTTATACATCGGCTTAAAGCCGATGATGGCGGGAGTAATAGCATAATAACAAGCAAGTATCGTGCTAGCCGATCATCGAAGGGATATCCAAAAACCGGCTATAAACTTGACGAGATAAATAGGCATAATGTGTAAGTAAACAAATTAGATAAATCCTAGCCAATCGTAGTTTAGTGTCACTGATGTTGTCATGAAAATGTGCCCATGCCCGGGCCCTTTGCTCGCATCGGCCCTCAGGGTCTTTGTCTGCCGTCCGGGCCCGTCTTCGGGTCCTTTCCTAAGCTCGTGCCCGGGTCCTCACCCAGGGTCGTGCCCGGGAACCTGCTTGTACTTGTAGTTGGGTCGGCAAAATAAACCCATCGGCTAGTTCTTAGCCGATCATAATAATAATACAGGCAAAACTATGTGATAAGGCATGTGTAACATAAATGATAAGTAAATAATGAGCCAGCCGACTACTGAATAGAACGAATATAGAACAGGACAATGAATAAATGCAGTCGGCTTCAATAGATAACTTATCGGCTAAGCACTCGAATACATCGCACACAACGCCATCGGCCCATCAAGAGTAAAGCTATTATCGTCAGTCTAGTAGATCGGACTCAACCGTTGCAGCACAGACCGACAATGATAGCGATACCTCAATAGGTCGATAGATATGATGCGACCGTGATGAAGATAACTTACCGGCTATTCACCGATAAGACGCTGCGCATAAAGCATCGGCTTAGCAGGATCGGTTTATCGCTAGCAGTTTAGTAGGTCGGACCTAACCGATGCAGCACAAACTGATGATAAACCGCTCCCAGTGAGCCGATACGATCTACGCACGCGTGATGTGATATACCTAATCAATCTATGAGGTCAAACTGAACTGATGCAGCCATAGATAAAGTAAATATATCGTGGTAAGCCGACTACCATAAACCGACTAGAATATCGGACCTAACCGAGGAAGTCCTAGCCGATTGGTAGCCGGGGTGACGAGACTTACCCTCTCGCAGGAGTTCGGACCTAACCGATGCAGCCCAGCTCGAGAAGCAGGATCCCGTCGAAAGGGGTGGCGATGCGCCGAATTTTGTATTGATCGTTGTGATAGATTACAAGGTACCCGGGCATACGTATATATACCCCGAGTTGGTACAGTCCTAATAGGACACGATATATGATTTCCTAATTATAACAGAAAAACGCTAACAAGACCTGACCGGACACGAGGTCAGGTTTCCTAAAAGAGATAAATCTTTTCCTAATATAGTAATTAACTGCCACGCGCGGTCTTCACGGCTCTTTCTCAGACTCGGCCTGCTCCTTGGACCAATTTCTGTTAACCGACTGCAATCATCCTCTTGACCGAATCTGTTACAGGGCCTTACCAAATTTTGGCGTTAACACTCGGGCAGTCGGCCTAACCTGGCTGATCAACTCCAAACCTTCCTCCGGGGTGGTGCCCTCAGCAAAGCCTTGCTGACTACCTCATTATCTATCCGGGGGTAGAGAGACTTCGTCATGGCCAATGCTTGGGCAATACCCATGGTGGGGTGCTCAGTAGCATATTCTTCCAAGAGGGTTGGAGCCTCTTCAAGTCATTGAGCCACCTGGGAGACAGAACTTGAGCTGGATCCAGCTAGGCCTGGCTGCATAATATCTAACAAAGTCTTCGCAGAATCTACAATGATATTCCGCGAATCCTTTATTACTTTATTCTCCTCGGAAAGGCACCGAACTAGATCTGTCCATTGGCTTTGAAGGCTGCTCACATAGAAGAAAAACATAAGAAGTCTAGATATCTAGTTGGGAAGAGTACAAATGCAGATATGCAACTTACTCACGTACTCAGTGTCAACTTTGGACTTCGCCTTCTCGAGCTCTTTTAGCTCTTTTTTCAAGCGCTCGATTTTTAGGAACGGATTGATCAGATTTGTCTCTAGAGCTATAGCAGATCAAAGTTGAAAATTAATAACACAGAGAGGATGTCTGGAGCTACTCGAGCAGGAGGGAATTTACCTCTAATGGTCCCTATCTTCTCCCAGTTCTCGTCCTGGAGCTTATTGACCGAGTCCTTTAGCCAATCCTCCCTCTCTTTGTTGGTTCTTTCCAGCTCGTCCTTGGAGGCATAGAGCTGGTTGAGCTGAGTGATCTAGGGAGCAAGCTGGCTGAGAACCTTGCCCATTCTCTCAGATCACTCAACAACTTTCTGCATAAGTCAGACGACTATCAAACAAGACGAGTTGCAATTGTAGAAGATAAAAGATCAGCCAATCAGCTTGAAGTTGTAAACATAGTTGGTTGAATAGTGTACCTGGACGCTCCTTGAAGCTTGAATGGCAGCCACCATCAGTTTGACTCGCTCCCTCTGAGCAGCCTCCTCGTTGAGTTCAAAAGTTTCTGCATCTCCTTTCGGGTGACCCAATAGAACACCCGGGGAAAGTTTAGCAGAGGGGCTTCGAGCCTGGGGAGGTCATTGTCTTTTGAGGATGAGGATAGTGGAGGAGAAGAAGTTCTGTGCCTTGGGTCTTTAGGGGACGCTGGCTCTTTGGTTGGCTCGGCAACCAGGACTTCGATTGTGCTTGCCATATCCCGACTGGGTGAAGCTGGTGGCCCAACCAAGTGCGTCATCTCGACCTCAAGGGCTGGAGTGGCACTCGGCTTGGGCTAGGGCTTTGCAAGCTTAGCCTTAGTCGGGATAGCGATGGTGACAGGGGTTGGCGGTGTTGTCCCTTTGGGATCAGCATCACTTGGCTTCCTACAAGATTATGCTACAATCAAGATATTGCACCACAACTCAAGATTTTCTGAAGGTTGATGTGGAGGCTATGAGCCCCGGGTACCTCATGAGAAGCATATGGGCCACTTAGACAGACGATGGGCCTAACCTTGTAATTAGGGATATAATAGGACTCGGCATATATAACCTTGTACAACAAGGAAAGGATACAGTCATAGTCGGGAATGTTGTATTCCTAGAAGTAAATCCCATGGTCGGAGTCCGACTGGGATTCCTACTCTGTAACCCTGTCCCCTGGTATATAAGGGGAGGCAGGGCGCCCCCGAGGGCATATCGAAATCTCACCAGAGAAACCTCAAAGGCAATACACCACAACTGGACGTAGGGTATTACCTCATCTTGAGGACCTGAACCAGTATAAATTGTTCGTGTTTCTTTGCAGTCCATCATGTTTAGGTCTCACAAGTAGCCCCATATATGTATTGCCGATACAAAACATCAGCAGTTGAGGACTCCATACCCCTTGGAAGTCTTGAGTCTCCACCCCTAGGCGCCAGGGGTGGAGATAGTCAACGAGGGGCCTGAAGGCCTACTCGGGGGAGATGCGCCCCTTACTGTCGATCTTAGAGGCGCGACAGTAGGTGGCACAGGACCTGGGCTAGTCGGCACCGCACTAGGTGCAGCTGACTGGGTCGAAGGAGTAGTCGGCGGTGCGGTCCTAGGGCTAGTTAGTCTTGGGGCTGTGCTGCTAGGATCTTTGATCATTGGGCCGCCTGATGCCTTAATTGACATACTCTTTTTCTTGGCCTAGTCCATCATGGGTTGCTTCCCAACCCTCTTGGGGCTGGGTTGGACCGCTGAGGGGCTGGCCGGCCACTTCCTGGACTCCCTAGCTAGCTGGCTGGGACGATTCGATGAGAACTCAGCAAGTTCCTGCAAGCATTATGCATAAAGGCAGACTCAATTGGACTATGTTCATGACAACAAACATCAAGACAATTAGAAAACGAGACATTACCGTTGGCCGGGGCCTGCCTGCTCTGGTAGTAGGGCTTGGGAGCCCTCTCGGCGTCCAGGGTCTTGATGACTCCGTTGACAAAATAGCCGAGCAAGGTGTCAGTTACAACATCCTTGTCGACGAAGTCGGAGCTCTCCCGAGTCAGGTCCTTCTTCCCCTGGTAGTCGTAGTCGAGGTGGATCCTGGCTTTCAAAGGTTGAATTCACCGATTCTGGAAGGCTCATGCCACCCATGGCTTGGTTAGCCCCATGTCCTTCAGGGCTTCTATCTTCTCCAGCAGCAGCTGCACCTAGACCATGTCAGCTTGAGATGGAAGAGCTATCCAGCTCTCCAATAACGAGGGGGATTTCCGGTGAAGGGTGGCAAGGAGGGCTTGAGGTTCGAGCAGTAGAACCATTCCTGGTGCCACCCCTTCAGAGATGTCTTTAGGGGAACATGCAAGTAGGTCTTCTTCATCTCGTTGCGGAGTTGAAGGCCTAATCCCCCTATCACCTGGGGTTTGGATTTGGAGGGATGTGGCTTGACATGGAAAAAAAACAGAAAAGATTAAAATGGGGATCAACCCCAAGAAAGGCTTCACAGAGAGTCACGAAGATGGAGATCTGGAGGATGGAATTGGGGTTGAGGTGGATGAGCTCGATTTTATAATAGTCAAGGAGACCGCGGAGGAAATCAGAAGCAGGAAGAGCGAATCCACGGTTGAAGAAAGAAGCAAAAACCACAAGTCCATAGGTGCCTAGAGAGGGGATGGACTCACCAACGGTGGGCGCCAGTTAATGAGCTCCTTGGGCTGGAGGCATTGCTTTCTCTTCAGATGAACTAGCTTCGACGAGCAGGTTGTTGACGTAGGCCACGACCCAAACAACATGTTGAGGATCTCAAATGGAACCCTCAGCATCTTTGGAATGCCAAACTAGGGGGGAAAGATTCTGGAAGATGGGAATCAACGTGGGGAAGAAGATCTCAACGGATTTCCGTAGGGAAGCTCACGGAAGTTGAAACCCTAGGCGAAGTGGAGAGCGCGAAGTTCAAGCGCGATTTCTAGAAGATGAAGCGTTTGGTGATTTGGGAGAGAAAAGGGAATCTTTTCTCTCTCCCCGTGATTTATAGGCTTGTGCTGGGTGGTTGGTTTGGGCCGGCTTGCTCAGTAATGGGCCATAAGATATGAGTTCCTAAATTGCATGTCCTAATAGGCCGATGGCTGTCTGTGTTAAAATCACAGTACATATGCTATTTTACAGGGACCGATTAAAATAACCAGATATGCTTCATGATAAGCCTAGTTGCTAGACACATGTGTTCGGATATCTGAGTTCTTTAACAGGTATTGAGGATATATCTTTATAAGAATCAATGGCTGATCTTCATTAAAATTGGAGATGCAGTCATCTCTCAAGTACACCTAACCACATATTAAATCAAAATCCATGAAGTGGTACTCGGCTTACATGCTTAGCCAAAATGTCACTGAGCAAAAATATTTCCAGCTGATATGATGTTGAGGAATTCAATTTCTGAGAAATATATCACTCAGGAAGGATTTAAAGGTTAAATATCTTTGACTTTATGTTTAATTGTTTCACAATTAAGCACAAAATCAGGGGCTACAACTAATAGGTGCGTCTACTCGGCACACACTATTCATATTTTTCTATGAAGCCCTTCATAGCCTCATTGCCAGCAAATATGAAGCAGGACTTGGAGAAAAGGTACTCGGACAATGGGTACTAGGAGCAAGGCACTCGGAAAATTTTCGCCAAGGAGGATGAGCACTCAACGTCAGCTGTGACTTAACTATGAAGGTCTCAGGAGCTACTGTGGAGGCCATGGGCCCCGGGTATCTAATGGAAGACATTGTGGCCACTCGGATAGAGGATGGGCTTGATCATGTAATTAGGGATACAATAGGACTCGGCGTATATTATCTTGCATAACAAGGAAAGAGATATAGTCCTAGCCGATTACGTTG
The DNA here is from genome assembly GCA_003991445.1 of Oryza meyeriana var. granulata. Classification (NCBI taxonomy): domain Eukaryota; kingdom Viridiplantae; phylum Streptophyta; class Magnoliopsida; order Poales; family Poaceae; genus Oryza; species Oryza meyeriana. The sequence goes on along the minus strand of RYFJ01001056.1, from coordinate 178,443 downwards.
TGTTACTAAAAGAAAATCCCTTGGTCAAGATCGACTGGGATTCCTATCATGTAACCTTACCTTCTCGGTACATAAGGGGATGTAAGGAGCCCCCTGGGGCAAGAGAGAACACCACACAGAATCTCGCTAGAAAAATCTCAAAGGCAATACATAACAGCTGGAAGTAGTGTATTAACTCACCTTGAGAGCCTGCACTAGGAAAAAATCGTTTCGTGTTCCTTTACAATCCATCAAGTTTAGGTCTCACAAGTAGCCTCATATAATTATTACCGATACAAAGCACCGACAGCATGAAAGAGTCACATCTTTTATACCACTGTCTAGGTAACTACATCAACCCATAAAACGACTTCTTCAACCTACATATTAGGTTTTCTTTTCTAGGAACAATAAAACCTTCTGATTGCTTCATATAGATGTCCTCTTCTAACTCCCCATATAAAAAAGCAGTTTTAATATCTAATTACTCTAGTTCATAATCTTGCATTCCAACAATACTGAGTAAAGTGTGAATTAAACTATGCTTCACAACTAGGGAAAAGACATCATTAAAATTAATAACTAGAATCTGGCTATAACCTTTAGCAACCAGCCTTACTTTATATTTTGCCTCATCACTTAGAGACATACCTTCCTTTCTTTTGAAAATTCACTTGCAACGGATAGGCTTCTTCTCCTTAGACAATTTTATCAGTTCCCAAGTACTGTTCTTTTCAACTGACTCTATCTCATTATGCATAGTAGCTATCTACTTATTGCAATCATTAGAAACAATAGTCTAAGAATATGTAGAAAGTTCTACATTACCTTTAATTTCTTCTACCACACTCAAAGCAAAAGCAACTATGTTCTCTTCTTCAATTAATATTTGAGATCGTTTGATAGTTCTCCTTGCTCTATCAAGTGCAATAGAATATTGTGGCGGCTACTCAACAGTAGAAGAATCAGAATCTTCAATAATAGGTGTTTCTTGGTCAACTGCAATATTCCCATTTTCTGGTACATGCCCTAAACTGCCCCAGTGCTCTACCTGCACATACTTTCTGCTGGTTCTCAACAGGAATATTAGTAGAAGAATTGTCACGTAACATAACCGATTCATGGAAGACAATATTTCTACTAAGCACAATCTTTCTAGTCTTAGGACACCATAGCTTATAGCCTTTCACACTAGATTGATAACTAAGAAAAATACACCTAATTGCTCTAGGCTCCAATTTACCATTATCAACATGAGTATAAGCAGTACAGTCGAATACTCTTAAGTCTGAATAATTTGCTGGGGACCAGACCATATCTCAATTGGAGTCTTCTTATCAATGGCAATATTGGATGATCCATTAATAAGATAGCAAGCTGTAGAAGCGGCTTCCACCCAAAACTGCCTAGTCAAACCTGCATTTGACAATATGCAACGGGCCTTTGATATAATTATCCTGTTCATATGCTTAGCTACGCCATTTTGTTGAAGTGTATGAGAAACGGTGTAGTACCTCACAATGCCTTCATACTTGCAATATGATTTAAATTGGTTAGAACAAAACTCCATCCCATTGTCAGTACAAAGTATTTTCACCTTTCTTTCGGTCTGTTTCAACCATAGCCTTCCACTCTTTAAATACAGAAAACGCTTGATACTTGTACTTTAGAAAATAAGGCCAAACTTTTCAAGAATAATCATCAATGATAGCTATCATATAACGAGCACCTTCTAGAGATGTCTTACAAGCATGCCCCTATAAATCAGAATGCACATAATCAAGAATACCTTCTGTAGTATGTGTAGATGTGTTGAATTTCACCCTCTTATGCTTGCCAAAGATGCAATACTTACAAAATTTCAGCTTTCCGATGCTTTGACCATCTAGCAATCCTCTCTTGCTCAATTCTATCAAACCAATTTCACTCATATACCCAAGACGCATATGCCAAAGATTAGTAGCATGGGAATTAGATAATAAATCAGAAATTGCAGTAACATTACTTAATACTGTAGTACCCTGCAGATGGTATAAGTTGGTAGTTTTAATATCGGCTTTCATCACAACAAGAAAGCCTTTTGTTACCTTCAAAATTCCGTTGCCTCTTGAATATTTGTACCCCTTTCAATCAAGAGTACATAAAGATATGATATTTCTCTTCAAACTTGGGATATGCCACACACCTGACAATGTTCTGATACAACCATCAAACATCTTGATCAGAATTGAACCAATGCCTGAAACCTTGCATGGCATGTTATCGCCCATCAACACAGTACCACCTTTAACAGGTTCATAGGTGGCAAATCAATCCCTATTCGGGCACATATGATAGGTGCAAGCAGTATCAAGAATGCACTAATCACTAGTTTATGCACAACCAGCATAAGCAACTAGTACATCTCAATCAGACCCAACATCAGTAGCAACAGTGGCTTTACCTTCATCTTCTTTCTTACCTTTCGGCCTAAAATTTCCGTTGAGGTTTTTTTTATTCTGCAACTTCCAACACTCGGAGATATCATGTCCATCTCTCTTGCAGTATTTGCATGACTTATATCTGCCTCTAGACTTTGATCTCCCACGGTAGCTGTCAGAACTTTTGTCTCTTGATTGGTTTATGTTCTGCTCCTTTTGCATGCCTGAACAACCAAGCCTTCTGCTTGTGAACCTGAATCCTCAGAGGGTACCATCTTTTTTACCTTCTCTTTGGCATGCAAAGCATCATAAACTTCTTGCAAAGTAGAGTATCACGATTATAAAGAATGGTATCTCTAAAATTTGCATATGAGCTAGGCAATGAACACAATAGAATAAGACCTAAATCCTCTTCATCATACTTTACCTAAATCATTGAAAGTGGAGAGATGATTCATTACAGACTCACCGTCTTGTAATTTGTGTAAGAATAGCTTTTGCTTCAGGTGCATCTTACTGGTCAAATCCTTTGTCATGCAAATCTGTTCTAATTTCAACCACAGTGTTGCGGTAGTTTTCTCTTTAAGCACCTCTTGTAAAATATTATTAGATATATGAAGATGAATATGTGCCATAGCCTTATAGTCTCTTCTCTTCTCATCATCGGACCAATCATTGAGTCTCTTGTTGTTGAATCCATCTAGTGCATCATCCAAGTCTTGTTGTGCTAGAACTGCTTGCATCTTCACTTATCACAGTGAAAACCTTGTTTTCCATGAGAAATTTAATTCCTAAATCTGCTGATACAAAATTTGGGCAAACCTAGCAAAAACGCGAACCTCTAAGTACATTTCTTGGTGCACGAAGCGAAGACGTGGAGAACTCCTAGTACAAAAGCTCGGGTGGACGTAGCAATTTTCACTGAAAAATTTTCTCCTAAAGGGAATAACACACTACACGGCGTCGATTGATTTTTTTTCTTAGATTCTTTTTTTTACCTCAGCCTCCGTGCTGTTGCTTGCGTTGGTAGATGTACTTCACCGAAACGGACCCGCACAGAACACAACGTCGATCGACGTTGCTTCAGATTGGTCGTCTCGTCATGTGGAACTCGCGAGATGACAGGCCCAACTCGCCGAGATTGATTCGACGAGACGATAACCAAACGATGCCGCCGTAAGCAGATTGATTTGTCGATGACGATGAACTGAGATTACAAACTTCTCGCTAGAAAAATTGATTTGATGATAAGATGCAACAATAGCCAGGTAGTATATCGGATCTTCAATGCTCTTGTACCATTTGTTAGAAAAATAAAAGCAAATAGAGACACGAATTTTATGTGAAAAACCCTTGCGAAAAAAAACCACGGGCGCCGACCGTATAACATACCAACCTTTGGTAGTTAAAAGAAAATCTTGTGAGGAATGATAAAATGATATACTTAGTGTGCAACTTTGATTTTTTTTGTGTTTTTGGAATTTTCTTTGAAATGCATAATAGCAGTTAGATGCATTCATAGATGGATAAACCAAACATCTGAAGAATAAATTCTTGGAAAAAAATATTCATAAGAACTAAACCATATCTAAAACCCACTGTAAAAATTTTATAATTTTCTCATTTAATTTGGAACCTCAATTAAAATTTCTAAGAACAACATAAATTTGAAATTTATATCTAATCTGCTAGTGATTTCACATTTTTGTCAGAATTTTATGATAATTGATCAACCAGTGAATTTCTGCCAGGAGGTTAAAATGTTGTTGTCCATTATCATAAAAATTTGCAAAATCAAACTCACTAGATTTTTACATAAAATGTTAAGTGCAAAGTCATTGGAAAATATGATAACTGCAGATTTTTCTGCTGCCGAGCCCATTTCACATTTTCACATATTAAATCTATAAGTCTCCAGGCTTAGATTTTTGGTATGACTGTAGACCATGTAACCACCTGGTTACAGAAATTTTTTCACACTTAAACTCAGTCAAAGGAATGGGATGAACCTCTGAGCAAAACAGCTCATCACCACAACTTCTAGACTTTCTTTCACTGACAAGTGGGGCCCAGGGTGTCTGTGGGGTCCACCTGTCAGTCACCAAGCAGCAGCCCACACATCCACTGCTCCTGGAACGCATGACACATGCTCACCTTCGCGTCGACGCGGCCAGACGACACCATTTCGAGCGCCGCTCGATGACTCTCACATCTCGTCGCGCTGCTCACCTATTCTCATCTCTTCCTTGCCCTCGTCGCGTTCCCCGGAGACACACACAGAAACGGCCACGAGAGCTCCATCATCAAACGCCTCTTCTCCAGTGCCAACGAGGTTTATCGCCGCTGCCACCCGTCCCTGGTGAGCTTCGCCGCAAGCCAACCCTCAAAACACTATCTACTCTCTGTGCCTAACTCTCCCGTGCCCTTTTCTTTCCCTGTGGTGCAGGTTGGGCACCCAGTGACACCGTGCGTCGTGCTCTCAACCTCACCAAAGATTTGCCACTGCCTCAATTCCGTTCTCGTCCCTCGGTTGGAATCCAGCCACGTCTTTTCGCCAACTTCGTCGCCGGAGCAAGATAACCTCGTACACCAAGCCCCACGAGCTGAGGACCCCGAAGGCACCCCAACACCGGCCGCCGGCCAAACTTTCGATTCCCGATGCCTTGATGAGATTCAGACCAATTCCTTGCATCAGTAGCCCCCTTAGGACGATGTTGACCTCATGCATGTATTGGATTTGTGAGTCCCTGGCTAGAAACCCTTGGAGCCACTCACCCGGAGCCGCCACCGCCGCCGAGCCATTTTAGAGGACACTGCCACCGTTCGAGCCTCGCCAACGCTGGTCAAGTACTCGGTGAGCATCCTGGAAGTCCCAGAACCATCATGCATACACCAAATTGACCAAAAACGAACCGAACTCTAATATGCACATGTAAGCCAAAGCTTGCCGCCGCTTCCATCGCCGTTGCTTACTATTCCGATCACCTCAGGATGTGTTTAAGCCACCGATGGGTTCTCTTGGAGCTGCTGCACATTTTTGCTTTCGGTTGAATCCCGAGATTCGTCGCCGTTCGCTGTCGCTGCCGCCAGGAAACCGCTAGAGTCACTCATCGTCGTCGTTCGCTGTTGCTACTCACACGCCGAGCCATTGATGTGTGGGACCTCTGCTAATACGTGCTAAGGACTGGATTAGAACAGGTTTAAAACTATGACGTTTAAATGGTAAAACTTGTTAGACTTACATGTGGACCCAAGGACTATTATGTGATTTAGAAAAACTTGAAGCACTCTTAATAGAATCTGTATCTCCACGTGCAAAGGACTTTGGGACTTAATCCCGAGAAGCTGGAGGACCTCTTTGTAAATTTGCACTCGCTGACATGCAGGCCCAGGGAAATAAAATTAAAGAAAATTTGGGAAAATAGATTTTAGACTTTTCTGTTCAACTGAAAAATAGATTTAACTTCAAAAATTCACAGAAAATCCATACAAGCTCCAAATCTAGTGAATCAAATTTTAAAAATTCGTAATTTTATCCTCTTTCATTCTATAAGGTATAAATTGATAGAAACTACCATATAAAAATCCTTAAAAATGAAAAATCTAAGTAACACATATAAAATGACTAAGAAACTTAAAAAATTAATATCTTTTACATATAGTAGATTATGGTGAATATTTTTCCACTAAAATTCATCTCAACACAGAACCAAACACCTGTAGAAAATTCATGCATTTTAGTGAATATTTGTATTTTTGCATAATTTGGTGTTTACTCGATATCGTTAATTATTTTTAAAGGAATTTTCTATTGATGGTGAGGAGGTTGATCCCAACCCTTGTCAGGAAGAAGAGGTCCAACAAGGCAAGTGTTTTTCCCCACCTCCTTTGATCATATTGGAACCTATGATTTTGGGGCAAAATGTGTTGATTTATAAATTGCATGCTTAATTTTCTTATACTCATATGGGTTAAAAGTATAAGTTTAAAGATGAAATATGCTTAGCCATGCTTACATACTTTTATTGCATGTTGTGGCAACTTTTTAAACATGAGTTTTGATGATTTAAAGTTTTCAATCAGAAGTATACTCTCAAATTAATTGTGAACTAAAATGATGAAAACTTGGTTTTTAAACTCGGGCAACAAGTGGTATACATATGTGATAGTTGTATACCGATAGGGGGAGTGCTCACTTGGTTTGATCAAGGACTGAACTCTTTGTCACCATCTGTATATACAGTACATCCACATGTGTTAGTATGGGATAACCTTAGTTGAGAAGTTGTTTATGATTTAACCTTGCATTGGGAGGCCATGGTAGTATGAACTAGTCTTGCTTGATAGTTTATAGGAACTACTCATATTTAACGCAAAGGAACAATTGTTCACCTAGCGACATAAGCGTCTTAGTACATAGAGTATCCGGTTAGGACTATATCCCTTTTCTTTTCATACAAGGTAATATGAAGCCAAGTCCTACTCTATCTCTAATTGTAGAGACCAGCCCACCCTCTGTCCGAGTGGTTGTAATTACCTTCCTTGAGGTTCCTAGGACCCATGGCCTCCACAAGACTAGAAGTCCTATTAGGAAACTAATCCAATAATCCGAATATGTTACATGCTGAAATTCGAATCATGTATTTAACAGAACTTCTATAATTTCTTTTGTCTCATTTACTCACCAGCCTAACTACGACAAATCAAGCACATTCAATCCCATGGGCCAAACTCACAAAGAGGGTCCTTCCAGATTGTCACGTCCTGATAAATTCATCCTAGTTAAAATTCATTTGGAAATGGAATAATTGAATTTTATTAAAAGCCAGAGAAAATAATCAAACAATAAAATACATCGAAGAAAAATTCGAATGTGGCCCGGGGAATTTTTCTTAAATTCTCCATGCCCTAAAATATTTCCCCAATTTTTACAGGAATCTTCAGAGCACAAATGCTAATTATTAAGCAACAATAACAAATTTCGGAGTTTTTATAAAAAGAAAACAAAATTTAATCACCTTTTCTCTCAGGCCGGGTCCAGCCCATCTCCTCTCTCTTTCTCTTGGCCCTCCTCTCTTTTCTCCCTCTCGGGCCGAGTTTCCCCTTCCCAGCCTAGCCGACCATCGCGGCCATCACCTCTCGGCCTGCCCCCGCTCGCCTCGGTCTCGCTCGCCCGAGTCCTCCCCTTCTGGGCCGGCCTTGCCATGGCCCAGCAGCGCTAGGTCGCCTCCCCATCGAGCTCCCTACGTGGCCTGCTCTCTCTCCTCCCGCCAGTGGCCTAGTCTACCTTCCACCTGTCCAGCCAGCCTGGCCCAGCTGCAGCCTCGTGCTCCTGCGCTGATGAGCGGGCCCACTCATCAGGGTCTTCTCCTACCTCCAGCCGGCCGCTCCTCTCTCATTTCCTATGAAAATTACAGTCATTGCCCCCCCCCCCCCCAACTAATTCACCTCAATTCAGCCACTAAATATCAAATTGATTTAGGGGTTTTAATCCCCATTCATCCCTCTTCATTTTCCCTCACAAATGCCCCATCAATTGTTCATGAGCCTTCAATCCACCATGAATGGCAGCCAGCCCCTCCACCTCCTCTCTCCCTGGTGGCTATAAAGGACCCCCGTCGTCCTCATCTCCCATTTTCCTGCCCCCTCGCGAGCTCCCGAGCCTCTTGCCATCTCTCCGCACGTCTTCCTCTCTCTTCTGTACCGGGGGAACTCCAACAGCGCCTTCCTCTGGGCCGGAGGGCCGCCCGGTCTCACCGTCTTCCTCTTCGGCTCTGCGACGGCAAGCACGACCCTGGCTGCTCCTTCTCCAAACCCGATGACCACCAGTGTACTATCCTTGACGTCAACTCGATGTTCTACCGCCGCCTACAGACTTCGGCCATACCTCCTCCCCTTGGAGCGCCGCCTGGACGCTTGTCACCTCCTCTAGCTTCGCTGCGACGACCTCGACCTCGGCCTCGCCCTCCCATCGCACGAAGACTGCAGGAGATGCCTTGCCACTGACATCTCGAAACAAAGCCGCCGCCCCGGAGCCCTGTCGCTACCGTGTGCTCGTTGTTGTCATCGTCGTCGTCCTTCCGCCGTCTCCGCGCCGTCATGAGGACCCCCGCTTCTTCCTCCGCGTCTGGGTCTCCCGCCCCGGCCGCCGCTGTGCCGATGGTCGGCGGCCATCCGCATGGGCGCGCCATCTCTCTTCGGCCGGCCTACCGGCGGACCCATTCGTTAGTATCTCCGTCGCTGACGTGTGGGCCCGCTTGCACCGTCTCACCGTCGATCGTGGCCATCCAATCTCGGCACTCGATCTGGGCCATCCATCCCTGTGAACGCTCTTAGTGGACTGGATTTCCGGTGCACTTATGGACCAACCCGTGGACCCCACATGTCAGTGAGTCCGAGGCCTCCCCTCTCTCTCTCCTCTCGTTGACGTGCCGGGCCCACTGGTCAGTCTCTCATCCCAAGGGTTGATGTCATAAACATGATTTTATAATGCAAAAACAATTCAACAAAATCATAAATTTTCATTTAAATTACATTTAAACTTCGGATGACCATAACTCGGTCATACGAACTCCAAATTGACCAATTCAAGTCTCTGAATTTTTGTTAAATCATGAAGAATCCAAATATGTGCTTTTCATATACTGTTTCTGCATCTTGAATAGTCTATTAGCCTCATTTTGCGTGTTTCGTGTAGTTCCGTCGTATCGGAGTATCCCGGAGTGCTGATCAAGACGTCGGAAGACTGTTTTTCTCTGAGCAAGGCAAGTGACGCTCTCCTTAGCATATTGAAACCCGGTTTACAAAAAAATATTTTGATTTAAATTATTGCATTTTGTTTTATTAAAATTACCTCGTTTTTAACTATTTTATTTAGCCGTACCTATATTCCTTGTTATAGTCTTATTATTGGTATAATATTCTTCGACAACCCTAGGTAATTAAAACCAGCTAGTATTGTGTTCTATATGTGATGCTTACTAGCTATTTTAGGTTTATGCTTAGTCGTGCTTACTTAGAACCAACTTAATTGTTTTGTAATGATCTAGACTTTGGGAATAACAATGTCTCTCTGGAATTACTAGGGTAATGGCTGGTTTGCCTGGTCATGAATCTTCTCTATTCAAAATTTCCAAAACCCTGTTTTTAACTGGGCTTGAGGTGCAGGGTTGGTTCTCGTTAGACGCACCTCGGCTGTCATAAGGACCGGTCTTCGGGCCTATGTTGCAAAGCATATCCATACTACCATGTCTAATGGGTAAGGCTTAATCCGTAGCTTAGATTAGTTTTAGACAAAGGAACAGGGATAGAGACGGATGACGTCTGGTTGTTGACTGATGTCTCTGGCAAATGAAGGTCACCGGGAGTCCGGGGATCGAGATGCCAGGGGCATCGACCATGTCTACCTATTCCAAGGGTCTAGCCGTAGACGGGTCGGTGTTAGTTCTTTTGTCTACAGTTGACCTAAGTGAAGGGTTATGTCATGATCTTGGTTTTTCGAGTACCTTCATGGTATTGCGGGTGCACGTTGATGTGTAGTCATGTATTATGTCTTGTGGGTAAAGATGTACACTTCTGACCAGAGTATAATCTATTTGAATAGCCACGCCCTTGGTTATGGGCAAGCCTAGCAATATACCCAAGTTAGATGTTTCCTCTATTAAAATGGAACCAGAGATTAATGGATTAAAACTTGATGGTTGACCGGGATGGTCTGGTTGACTTGGTTTAAGGTAGGTTAGCATGGGTTTACGGCCTTAATAATAATTTGGAGCTAGACTTAGGATCGTGTTGCAAAAATGCCTTGGTATACTAAAATGATTTAAAAGGCTTGTTTGCTGTAAAATTAACCCTATTAAACAATTCCTTATACCCCTTTGCATTAAATCTGTGTATTTCTGGTGTGGCTTACTAAGTACAGTGATTGTACTTATTTTTGCTCAATCTTTCCCCCTTCAGTTAGCTTAGCTTTGGAGATGAAGTCCTTGGTGGAGTTTTGGATTATACCCTAGTTTAGCGCCTGTGAAGATAGAGCCATAGACCCGTTTTTCCGCTGCTGTTTATTTTTCTTTTGTTGTCAGGCCCTATGCGTCTTTGTAATAATATAAATATTATCATTATAATAAAGTGATGACTTTTGTATTAATGTTGTTTCGGTGTACTCTGGCTTTTCCTAGAACGGGGATTAATACAATAGCGATTGGGAAAATTGGTGTTTTTTCCGGTCGTGACACGGATTCCCGCTATTGGTGTTTCCACACCACCACACCAACACAGTCATATTTTTTATATGCCATGTATATATGTCATTGAGTTGTTCAGTGTATTGCTTAACTGAAAGTATAAGATAATCATGCTAAAAGAATCCTGTAAGTTTTGCGATAAAAGAAAGAATCCTGTAAGGTTACGTGACCCTCTGTCTTCAAAGGACAGGAGATTCGCAAGTAATATTAGAAAGAAAAAATTGTTTAGCTATAGGTGAGATTTAAAATCAAGTATATCTCGGTCTTTATTAATTTAGAATATTGTCATTATTAAATGATGATAAATAGTAAATTGAATCTCCAACACAACTTTAAATTCATACATATTTGAAATTTTAGAATTAATAATATGAAATAAGTAAAAAAAAAGGATTCACTTGGCGGGCGTCTAAAGAAAACATAAACATTTAAGTACACACTGAAGATTAAGTGGGATCAATTTGTACTATAATTTTGTAAGCTTATAATGAATCAGGCATGTAGTAGTCGGTGCTTCTGTTGAAAATTCATATAACAATTTTGGCATGAATATAATTGATATGTAAAAATATTGCAGTTATAAGAATAGATCATTATCCTGAAGCTAACTATTCAGTTTACCTCTTGCAGCAGATCTACTATGTAATCTATCAAGCCAACTCGCTGGTTGTAAAGAGAAATTAACGGTTGCTAGCTAAAGCAAGGTAACAAATAAAAAAACAAAATCAGCAAATAATTGCATTACTATGAGAATTTCATTCATCTGTTGTGCTGGTTTTTTTTTATTTGCCCATGTAGACATTTGACATCCTTCACACAAAAAAGGATGCGGACGAATTAATTAAGGTCAAAACTAAATAAAATCTCCATTCAGTAATTAAGTCCAATCGAACGTAGCTGTTGACAACAGATCAATGATAACTAACAAAATTAACAAATGTATGCTACTGTACGCTCAAATATCAGGAGTACCTCATGGTTAGGCAGGAGCAGCGGTTGCACGGCCGAGATCAATACTATCACCATGTACAGATTAGTAAATTTTAGTTTCAGACGATCGCCTGGAGTAGAAACGTCGATGGTGTCTCCGATCGGGACGAAAAACGACTGGAGCGATGGGACGTGATGAACTCCAATTCACGCTTATCGAGATAAAAAATTGAAGATTGGCTGAGGCCCGATCGATTCTACTTCGAATCGACGCCGATCGCGATTAAGCTTAATTGGAAAGGCTGCCGTCGTCGGCGAAGTTTCACGTGCCATGTTTTCCATCTGTTCTCTCTCATTACGAACATGTATTGTTACGGTGATGGACATAACACAGATTAGATCTCCATGATTAACATGGAAGCTCATAAATAATGTTTAATTAGTATAGATATAGATATAGATGTTGTTGTAAAAGTAGAGCTCTTAGAATCATTTTCAGCTAATATAATTCAAGTCATACACCTTTTTTCTATCTTTTTAATTAGCATTCGTTTTCCTTTGGTAGATCACTCAACTCAAATGTGGAGGATTTGTCCTTGGAACTCACATTTGCCATTGCATAGCTGATGCCGTCGGCACAATTCAGTTCTTGAAAGCTATAGTTGATATAGCACGTGGTGAGGCAAAACTAATCATACTGCCAGTTTGGGAAAGGGTCCTCTTTGTGGCAACAAGTCTACCACCCAGAACAAGAAGTTTTAATTCATGAATTGGAGAGTGCCATCTGCGATGACATTATGGTGACAATGCCCACCAAAAACATGGTTTCTGAATACTTTTTATCATCTCTCAAAAAGAGATGGAAGGACTAAGGCCATGTCCTATTGAATCTTTAAAAACGGTCTGTACAGGTTTATAAGCTACACATAAAATAAGAAATATCATTAGCGTATAATTAATTAAATATTAACTATTAAAAACTTAAAAAATAAATCTATTTAATTTTTCAGAAATACTTTCATATAGAAAGTTTTTAAAAAAACACACCATTTTACATTTTAAAAAACGTGTTAATAGAAATCGAGCAACAAGCTAGAAGCAACAAGCACAATCAAACACCAGGTTTCCTTTTCCTTTGGGTGGTTACGTGGCGGTCCCGTAGTGTGGCACTAAGCCTTGCCAGAACGTACGCTTGATGATAACCGTGAATGCACGAGGGAGATGGAGCAAGCTTCCTTTGGGATACTATGGCAATGGGATTTTGTGTGGACGTTGAGGCAACAGTCAACGAGTTGTGCACAAATCCACTTAGGTGGTGTTTTTAAGTACTTATTTGTCTCGGCTTATAAGGCCCATATAAAACGAGAAATATCATTAGCACATGATTAATTAAGTATTTACTATTAAAAACTTAAAAAATGGATCTATTTAATTTTTTAAAGTTACTTTCATATAGAAATTTTTTACAAAAAACACACCGTTATCGTTTTGGGAAGCGTGCGCATGGAAATCAGAAAAAATAAGTTGCTTCCAGATGGACTCCTGGACAGACTTTTAGACACACAATTGAACTTGTCCGCAAGATTAAACACGGGATGAAGGCACAAGAGAATATGCAATTGATGGTGGATGTAATGCCACTATGGCGTGAGAAACCGAATATCAATATAGAGAGACGGAAAAGTTGACACGCGCTACATGGCAGTGCGGTGTAGCGCTCGCACACAGTAAAAAAATTAAAAAATAATAATATAGAAAAAATAAAATATTAAAATATCGAGTAAAATTTATACTAATAATTTGAAACTTTCATCTCTAATTTTGAAACACTCAATTCAATTTTCGAAACTTTCAACTTAAATTTAAAAACTATTAACTAAGAATTTAAAAAAATCTACTCAAATTTTGAAATTTTCAACCCAAAATTTGAAACTTTTAATTAGATTTTTTGAAACTTTTTAATTAAAATATAAAACTTTTAACTCTTCTTATTTATGTATTATTTTATAACTAAAAATTATTAAACACTAATGGTAGTGATTAGGGAGCTAATTAGCACCTAATGAGAGGGGGTACGTATGGCCTGCCACGTGCGCGTACTAGCTATACCCGTAGAGAGAATATTTGAAACATGTGACATAAAATGGATTGGGCAGGACACTCTAGTTATTGGATGGGTTAAGAGGATTGGGGTGCCGTACCGGCTATTAATCTGCCAGATATAACAAGCTATCAGTTGATGTGCAAGAATGAAAAAGGTAAGAAGTCAACTGTCATCTCCATGTTGTTGCCACGGCCAGCGATGGATAGATTCAAAGAGGAGATGGCTGCTTGGTTAACTGAATAACTAAGAGGATAAAGATGTATACATGCTCGCTCCACGTACAGAAAAAACAAATTCTTTACATGCTCGCTCCACATACAGAAAAAAAAATTCTTTGGGTAGTTGCTGAATAAGATGCAGGTAATCTGCATTGGTGTTTCTTTTGTTATTCAACTATAGTTGTTTGTTAACCATGTGGTTGTCATTGTGTTATATTTGTTGTTATGCACATAAATTATTTTGTCGACGATCCATTTTCATATAACTGCCCGCGGGTCAGTGCTTTACCCCTAGTGGCAAAGCTATGAATTTTTTTATTTTTTTTATTTTTTTAATAAAATATTTATAAAAGTATACATTTATTTTAAAAATTTACAAAAATATACTCCCAACGCCCTTCCTTCCAGAGGACGATTTTATGACATGGCAGACAGTCGTCGGCCGAACGGCCGTCTTGCACTTTTGCAGGCGGCCCTCTAGCCATTAAAAAACCGTCCTCTAGGAGGGCAGCAAGGGGGCTGTCTAAAAAATATACCGGCCACGGGGCCGACGCTTTTGCGGGCGGTCCCCTTGTCGCCCTCTGGGAGGGCGGTTTTTGGGCAACCAGGGGGCTGCCTGCAAAAGTTGTGCTTATTTCTCCCTAACGCGCGCTACCTACCTTAAAACAGTCATAACTTTCGTATACGGTCTTGGAATCGGGCAAATAAGTACTCTGCGAATATCTACAGAAAATTTTACATTCGCTTCTCCCCGACTTTGTTGGATTTATCTGAAAATTTTTTGCGAAATTCGGTCTAGAAGATTAAGTTTTCGAGGTCCGAAGTTTCAGCACGGTTTTTAAAGCACGCTCATAATTTTCTACAGGCCACATCTTACATCGGTTTGAGCTACACCTTCCTAAGGTTTTGCTGTTCTCGAGTTCCTAGTTGAAAAAAAGCAAAAAAAAAAAACAAAGTGGTCATTTTGCAGACGATCCCCTGGCCGCCAAAAACCGTCTTCTAGGAGGGCAGCAAAGGGGCCGCCTATAAAATAGGCCAGTGTTTGCAGACGGCCCCCTTGCCGCCCTCCTAGTGGGCAGTTTTTGGGCGGCCAGAGGGCCGCCTGTAAAATAGCTGACGGCCATCGGCCGTCAGCCACGTCATCAAATCGCTCTCTGGGAGGGCGATTTTTAAAAAACGCCCTCCAAAGGGCGTTGGGAGTATATTTTTATAAATTTTTGAAATGAAAATGTATTTTTGTAAATATTTTATTAAAAAAATATAAAAATAAGAAAAATCTAAAGCTATGGGGGGTGTCGGGGTGGGCCTGGCACCCCACATTGGGCCAAGGAAGCACCCTCCCACTGAATTTTTACTGTTACTAATTTATTTTTTTTTAATTTACAAAACTAATTTTTGATTTGGGTCAATTGCAGAAATAGCCTCTTGCCGCCGTGGGCCACGGCGGTATTTAAAAACCACCGTGGCCCAGGGCGGCAAGGCCACGTGGCCCCCTAGGGCTAACGGCGGCCGGCGCCGTTAGCCGCGCCTGACGGGGATGCCACCTCCCGTATAAAATCCATTCACGCACTCGCCGGCGCGTCATTTCTTCCTTCCGCCTCCAGCGTTCGTCCAATAGAGCTGAGGAAAAGGAGGAGCAGTACAGCGGCGAAGCCCTCGCAGATTTTTCAGCCGAATCTAGGTATTTTTTTTGCTCTCCCTCTGTTATGTAGTCAATTTTTTAGATAAGTGTTAATTAGTACTAGACGCGTAGTGTAATACCTGACATAGTATAAAAATATTAGCGGTTTGGCATAACCATCATTAGTGTTAAATTTATTTAACCGTACTAGAAGAACATAGTAGACAGGTAGTAAATTGTAGATATTTTAGAAATAAATATGCTCCGCCATGGCCATCGTTGGTATACGTTATTTTGACACGTTAGATAAACCTAGCGTATAACTTTATTAGCGCCGCTGGGTTAGTTTGTAAAATATAGAAACGGTAATGGTTTGACTCATATGTATAGCCTTTTTATGGAACGAATATTGATTAGTACAGATTAATAAAATCTTTTTTGTGAACAGAAATGGCAAATAGAGTTGTATTCGCGATATACCACGGTGAAGGAAATGTCAGAGAAGGACAATATGGGGTAGATTTATCGGAGTTCAACGTAGCACAAAAGGGAATTATAGCTCCAGCTGAGAAAAGTTTTCCTGGAGTTTACAATTGGTTAATGAGGGGATTCGGAGTAGATCCTCAAGTAAATGCAATTACGGTGTATGCACTGGTTAGCTGGGCTGTGGAAGGTTTTTGGTGAGAATTGATACCAGTAGATTCGACGGCCAGCTGGGTATTTTTTGTGAAGAGTGCACTGCAGCGAGGATGGGCACCGAGCATCCTAGTGGTAGTGCATGACGTGGTCAGCATTGATCAGGCTGGTCTGAGTACAGCGGAAGGGCCCGATGAAACAGGGGACCAAAATGAAGCAGAAGACGAGGGTGCCGGAGAGGAAGGAGGCCAAGAAGACATGGGACCGGGGGGATTTGCAGATGAAGGGGAGAGACACCCAGGTCTAGTACAGGAGATGGAAATTGAAGACTCAGAACCTGAGCATATGGAGGATGATGATTCTTCGGAGGACGATGTATACCCGGCAGAATGGGACAACGAGGACTTCTCCGGACTCGTTGTCTCAGAGGGGCACACCGTCGCATGGGAGTATCGGCAGAATGAAGTGATGCAAGGCGCTAGATACGCCGAAAAAGCACAGTTGACAGAGGCTGTGAAGATGTGGGCCGTGTCACTTGGGAGGGAGTTCTGGGTATCAAAGTCCACCAGATCAGTGTACGAAGTGAAATGTGCAAGTTCAAGCGATGGATGTCCATGGAGGATGTACGCATCCAGGAAGAAATATGACGACTGTTGGTCCGTGTCAATCGTGACGGAGCACAACTGCCATCTTCCGGGTGTTCAGAAGTACCACAGGAACATATCATCTGCATTCATCGCTTCAGAGCTGTATTATGCTGTTGTGGAGAACCTCCGGTTCGAGCCCAAGTCAATTATCAGGCGCATCGAGGAGAAGTACAAGTACACCATTACATATGCCAAGGCGTGGAGGGCCAAACAGAAAATAATTGAAATGAGATTCGGCAGTTTTGAAGCTTCGTACAATAATTTACCTCGTCTACTGCAAACCATCTGTGCGAGGAATCCTAGCAGCTACTCCAAAATCAAAAGTTTCCCATCGTTAACAAATCCTGGGCAGAGCGTCCTTCAGCGGGCCTTCCTCTCTCTGCAGGCGTGCATGTTTGCATTTCTTCATTGCAGGCCCATTCTCTGCATCGACGGCACGTTCCTAACTGGAAAATACAGAGGACAAATGTTGACGGCAATCGGAGTAGACGGGAACAACCAAGTGTTGCCCGTGGCCTTTGCCTTCGTTGAGGGCGAGAACACAGAGAGTTGGTACTGGTTTCTGAAGCTGGTTAAGGAAAAGGTGGTGGGGATGAGGCCAGATGTATGTCTCATACATGACCGTCATCCAGGGATGCTGCGTGTAATTGAGGAGCTGCGAAACGGCTGCGCAGACAAGGGATACCCTCCGGTGTGGGAAGATGTAAGAGCAGATGGTGCATGCGTCACAATGGGCGCAAACTTTTATAAGCAGTTCAGAAACAAGGAGCTGATGGCCATGTTCAAACGTTTGTGCGCCCAGAATCAACAGAAGAAGTTCAATGAGCTGTGGAGGAGACTTGATGAGCTGACAGCCAAACATAGACGCGAGAGTTCTGCAAGACCCCCAGCTAGAGGTATTGAAGGCCCTGAAGCTCTAGGTGCACTTCCTCGGTTAGCAGATTTTCGCAGTGGATCGAGCACGAGCCGAAGGAGAAATGGGCATTGCTGTACGATGAAGGTGGAGTAAGGTACGGCATAATGACCACGAACCTTGCAGAGGTCTACAACTGGGTCATGCGTGGTGTGAGGCAACTCCCCCTTGTTGCCATCGTGGAGTTCATCCTACATAAAACACAGACGTACTTCCACGACAGGTACAGACAAAATGGCCCATCTATGACCGATGGAAACCTTTGGTTCGGCACTAAAATGACAGAGTACCTTGAGGAGAAATGCAAGAAGGCAAGAGAGCACCGAGTCCGAGTGCAGGGCACACGAGAGCGTAGATTTGAGATATTATGTGCCGACAGGTCCAGGCGTGGCATATTCGTAAGGAAACCTATACAAGAGTGTGTCCTAAAGAAAGATGGGACATGCACGTGCTCCTGCCGGAAACCAAGCTTGTACCACAAGCCCTGTTCTCATGTCATTGCCGCTTGCGGGGAGTGCGGCATTGATGAACGCCAATATGTGTCTCCGTACTTTAAAAAGGAAGCAATCATGCATACATGGAGTACCGAGATTTTTGGTTTCGGCATCGTCGGCACTTTCACTGAAGACACAAGTCCAGTTTATTACATCCCTGACCCGACGAAGGCAAGGAACAAGGTAGGCCGACGTCGGACACGGAGGATACGCAATGATATGGACGAATCCGAGGCCGGCGTTAGCGCTCAACGTTGCAGTAGGTGTGGAGAGGAGGGACATACCTACAAGAAGTGCACGAAAGACGCCGAGGCCCCAAGTGCAGCGGAAGTTCCTATGGAAGGATCAGGCGCCGACGGAAGGCGGCCAACTGGGGAAGGCACCACTGATCGGCAGCGTCATCGCAGGCATCCTCGTGCACCTTCGGGTTATGTTGTCTAGTATAGCCGCTGGTTGCTAATGTAATCTCCCTATAATGTGTACCAATATGCATGTACTGCTATCTGATTTTCGTTTTAGTGTGGGTCTTTTAAAGGTACATTGCTGTCTGTTAATTTTCTGACTGTAATGCACTATGTTTAATTGAGCTAATCCGTTCCGCTTCTTTTTCCTTGCAGGTATGGACTACCAGATGCCTGAGCTGCTGGATCACGCCACCGATCAGTCCCATCGGTCGTTTCTCTCGGCGGTGCAGAACCTCGAGCTCAGTACCTTACGTCCTCGACCTTCTAGACGACTACTTCCCGTGGACGACAGGTTCACGAGTAGGTACGTACGAATGTTGTACTGTGAATCTGTATATGTCAACTTACTAACTTGCTTTGTTTTGATTGTCAGGTTGCAGGAGGCAGGCCTTCTGCCGCTGTGTAGGCTGGTAGCAACCGCAGTGGAGCCGAATGACCCGACGAAGAAGTAGGGTATCGACCGGTCGCTGATCACAGCTCTTGTGGACCGGTGGAGACCGGAGACGCACACCTTCCACCTCCCATGCGGTGAGATGGCCCCCACGCTGCAGGACGTCAGCTTCCTCCTTGGGCTGCCTCTATCCGGTGATGCAGTGGGCCCAGTTGACGGGCTCCAAGCGTGGCGAGAGAAGATCCTGCAGCGGTTCGCCCCGGTTCACCGTGCTCCGGGGCTTCCCCTCGTCGGCGACATCTCCCCGTACACGCATGCGGGCCCCCCTCAGGCTTGGGTATTGAGCTACACGGTAAGAATGCTTTCTTGTTGTTTTATGTTCGTCCTTCAGTCCGTACTAGAATTACAGTGTCAACTTCCTTATATGTTACCGCAGTCTGATCAGCTAGACCCGGAGGCCGACGCGTACTCACTGCAGAGGAGCCTGGAGGCATACCTGTTGTGGGTGTTCGGGTGGGTGATGTTCACCAACTCGCACGGCCATGCAGTCAACAAGGGCTTGATCCCTTACGCGAGGGAGGGAGATAGCCGACGCCGAGGACGGTGCTGTTCCCCAATACAGTTGGGGACCGGCAGTCCTTGCCGCCACGTACAGGGGTCTGTGCGACGGCTGCAGGAAGACCGAGCCAGAAGCGGTCTTCATGGGTTGTCCACTCCTCCTACAGCTCTGGGCGGCAGAGCGGTTCGCGATCGGCCGCCCCGTTGTGGACCACAGTCCGTACGAGGTGAGCCTGTACGTGGGTGTCCCACCGGAGGACTATCCGACGATGGGGACGGTGTGGTGTCGTCGTGAGGTATGTTCGGTGTTAGAACCGTCTCGGTTTTTTATGTTACTTGGACTAACGAGAACTCTTTTCCTATTTGTAGCGTCGGTACGCTCACGTGCAGGTGCAGAAGTCGTACCCAGACTTCATCATGGAGTTCGATAGGATCACGGAGGACGACGTTGTCTGGGAGCCGTACAGCGCCGAGGCGAGGCACGCGCGTGCGCTGCACGGGCTGTCGTCCCTCTGCACCAGGGACCAGGCGTACTGGCTGACGATGACGCCGATGCTGTTCGACATTTCTTTCGAGCCGCACTGCCCGCAGAGTGTGATGCGGCAGTTCGGTATGCAACAGACCTTTGGCCATCAACAACGTAGGGGCGTACCGCAACACGTTCACAGGTATATGTGGAAATGAATATTCCGCATTGTTATGCATTGTGTCACCGATTGTGCTCTGCAGGTTAAATCGGCGTGGCCAGGCCGCCGGTAGGCTGTGGAGACCCACCGTCGTCGACTACATCAACGACTGGCT
The DNA here is from genome assembly GCA_003991445.1 of Oryza meyeriana var. granulata. NCBI lineage: Eukaryota > Viridiplantae > Streptophyta > Magnoliopsida > Poales > Poaceae > Oryza > Oryza meyeriana. The sequence continues at coordinate 158,024 of RYFJ01001056.1, read as the reverse complement.
CATAGCCACGGATGACGTCATCACGGAGCTGCACCCCTACACAGCCGCCAGGTACGAGCAGTACCTTTCCTGGTACCAGGCCCGTACCAGACTACGGGTGACGTACACTCCCGAGGCTCCACAGGCGCACGTCGCGGGGGTGCGAGACGCATACCCGACACACCGCGACCAGGACTACTTCCGCGCGGTGAGTCAATGGTTTTCATACTATTTTCAACGGTAGGTACCACGCGCAACTAACCACGCATGTCCTGCTAAACAAGCGGACGATGCTAGGCAGGTCCACACGGAGCTGGACCTACTGCGGCAGTGCCTACAGGCTGGCATCCCTCTCACGCAGCAGGAGCAGACGATCACGTTCGACCGAATGTCCAACACGATGCGCTTGATCGTCCGTGCTCTGACTTGTCGCCGTTCCGATGCAGTCCCACCGATGCAGATACATATGCAAGGTCCCCATGGTGAAGGGACATCGGCAGGAGCGGCGGGTTCTGCAGGGGCCAGTACGTCGTGGAGAGCAGGTCCTTCTGGTACCACCGGAGGATCGAGGTCGGCAGCCTCCACGATCGGGCGAGGATTGTCAAGTACGTCAGGATTGAACCTATTCTCCATAACTAACTGCACTTTTTATGCGGCTGACGCGAGCTTTTCTTTACCAGACCCACGCGGCGGATCTCACCACCACCTGGGGGACACTGGGCGGGGATCTGCCCCGAGCACCTCTGCTTGGATCTCTACCGAGGACGACCTCGTTCCGGAGCAGGACGTGATCGGGTCGTCACAGCTCGGAGGTGCACCGCACACACAGCAGCATGACGCCGGTGCTTCCCCTGCTGCTCAGGCGATCCGAGCCACCCGTGGGGTACCGGCGGACCGCCTGACGTACTCGCGCGGGCACGTGCGAGCGCAGCCTAGGAGGACGAGGAGGCGTATGACCTAGGGGCTATTGTTGTATTTATTTATTTAGAGGTCTCGCATTACTTGTTTAAATTTGTCATGTCCATATTCACCCCCTGTAGACTCGATCATATCCTTCAGATACATTGTACTGCTAACAATGTAGTCTCCCTTGTTGTATTTCATACTATGGGTGTCGCATTCATCATGCCGCAATGCGAACGGCTCGCATCTAGCTAATATCACTATGCTATTGTACGTGCACTGCGTTAAGTATCGACCGAGTGGATGACGAATAATAGAATATATCGTCTTCCAATGTCGAATTAAAAATCATTCAGTACGTACATTGCGCAAAAATTTGGGAAAAAAATTCATAGGCCCTAATATTCCATCCGCCTGGGGTCCTAAGCCCCTCACGTAAAACGGACCGGCCTATTACCATGTCATTAATTAAGTTTTACCGAAAATAAACTTGAAAAAATGATCAGTACGATTTTACAAACCAACGCCCACCATCGTCGAATTATAAAAAAAACTTTAAAAAACATACCCTAAACCACGATTAAAACTAAATTTTGTGAAGTGTGTAGGCGAAAGACGGGGAGGAGTGGATTGCGAGTGCCGATCCAGACATACGAGGAGTGAAATGCGAGTGACGATCCGGAAATACCCTCAGTTTGACAAGTTCTTTTCACGACGTGAACAATCTATGATATTTGGTTTTTTTTTAAACATCGACCCAATAAATGCAATGGCACAATAAATAGAATTTAAGAATTTAATTTTGACAAATAAATTTTCAAAAATTTTGGGGTTAAAAATTAGCATTCGGAGGATTCAGACCGTCCGATCGCTGTGCGGACGGTCCTATGCATTCGCCGCCCTGGGGGACGGCAAGGCCACGTGGCCTCCCGGGCTAACGGCGGCCGGTGCCGTTAGCCGCGTCTGACGGGGATGCCATTCGCCGCCCTGGGCCACGGCGGTTTTTAGATACCGCCGTGGCCCACGGCGGCAAGAGGCTATTTCTGCAAAAAGTTCAAATCAAAAATTAGTTTTATAAATTAAAAAAAATTAAATTAGTAACAGTAAAAATTCCCCTCCCACCCCACTGCACCGACCCACCCCCGGCACCCGTGCAGTATACAAGACCAGCCCAATCTCAACCATCAGCCGGCCCATTATGAAGAGAAATAACGAGAGAATGCAGATTGAATAGGCAAGGCGCAAGGCGATGCCTGGGCTTCTTCGGGAAGTCTCGTCACTTCGATTTCTCATGCGTCCACACGACGGCGACGTGCGCCAACGCCTCTCCATCCATCCTCCGATGCTGATCGGCGATTGCGTCTCACCATCGGCCGTCGCGGCGTCACCGTCCGACCGGGGAGGTTGCCGCCGCCGTCTGCTGGCACCCAAACAGAGCAGCGTAAGTAACTAGGTCTTCGAAATACACAACTAGATTCCTCATTTTCAGTCGACCTTCACAGAGCAGTTTGCACATCTTGGATCTGCTGTAGAGATGTTTCAGCCTTTCTCCTAGACAATGCATCTTAAATCCTGGATGTCTATTTTTCCTAATCCTAGTTGTACATTGTAACCTCTCGTGAATGGTGTTTGATCAGCTCCCTACTACATGCATGGCCGTGTAGGGCGACCCGACGTTGTGTAGTGCTACCTGCATTCAAGTGTTGCATAGGGCACCCTTACGACGATCAAGATGCTGGCGCCGGTCCATGGCCGGGGCTGCGTGGCATCGCAATCTCCTCGCATTTTATGGTCTTGCTTTAACCTTGACCTCTAGGACCATCTACCCCACAAAATTATTTTTGATGGTTTAATCTAGTAACTCACACTGCTACAGAATAATATATTTGTACTGTTTTATCAGCGTCGGTTATGAAAAATCCGGCATTAATATGTGGTTTTCCGTCCACCCATCTAGTCCATACTCACTATAGACAATAACCAGAATAAATAGTCATCAGTTAATTAGTGTACTTACCATCAGTACCGGCTTGTACCAGTGATGTCCAAACGAGCGGACTAGGCCGGCACGGCCCGTTGGCGGCTCACCGTGCCTGGGCCGGCCTGGTACTGTAGCACGACTGTAGGTGACGATGGCCGAGAGCAGGCGCGGCTGGGCGAGGAGGACGGGCAGGTCCTAGCGGGGCGCGAAGCCGGAGAGGTGGTCGAGCCGGAGCTCCGCCACGTCGGTACCAAGTGCCGCGGCGGCCGCCACCTCCGCTACCATCTCCCGCGGCGCCTGTGCCGTTGCCGGCACGCAGAGCAGCATCCGTGTCCGCGCCACCACCGCCGCCGCCGAGGGAGGCCTCACCAAGTCTCGCGACGGAAGGAGGAGGCGCGAGGAGGATGGTGGCGAGGTAGAGGCGAGGCTTCGGGTTGGCGTCGACCCATAGGCTCCCCACCTCACCGTCGCCGGCGTCGCTCGCTACCTCCGTTGCCGCGCCTCACCGCCGACGCTCGAGGATAGGATTTCGTCCCTCACCGCCGTAGCAAGCCGGTCGTGCCCGTACCATGCCAGGCTAGCCTGCTACAGTCTACGGGCTATGCCGTGCCGACCCGCCGTACCGCACCTTCGGCCTAGGCACAGCACGGCTACTCGGATCATGTCGGCACAGCCCACGGCCACCCATGCCGAATCAGCCTGAACATGATTACTGTATTATTGTAGCACTATGTCCAAGCCAGCCCGTTAGTACACAGCCTATTTGAAAATGACTAGCTTGTACAACCAACCCGCACCGATGAAACCATAGAAAAAATCTAGCCGAGCCAGAGCCATGCGGTCTCTTCGTCTCTCCTTTAATAAAAAGCACGCAGTCACGTTCTCTCCCCACTGGCCCGTTCTCGGTCTCTCCTCCCAAAGGAGTTCGCTATCCACAGCTCGAAAAATCAACAGCACAGGAGATCGAGCAGTCACCACCACTACCAACAGAGATCGAGCAGCACTATCCACCACCACTATCCTCTCCCTCCCAAAGGAGATTGAGCTGCAAGCATGCAAGCCGGCTGTCGGTTCTGTCGTGCGTCGAGCGCCATGTCGCTAAGGTCCCCAGCGGGCTGCGGCTCCCCATCCCCCTCTGGCCAAACGCTGCAGCCTGGAGCTCGGGGCTCCCTGCCGGTCGCCGGATCCAGCCGGCGAGGGCGACGGCTGGCTGCTGCTCCCATGCAGGTGGGCGTGCTGCTCCACCACGGCGGGGGCGGCCAGACTGCTCCATGGTGGGGGGAGGTCTTGGGCGACGACGAGCTCCGGCGACAGCATCTCCATCTTCTCGGCTGGCACTGTGGTGAGTTGCAGATCCAATGGGGATCATGGATGACTGCGCTTTTCTTGAGTGTATTCGTGATGAAATTTGTGACTTGTAGTCTGAGTGACGGGAGATGCAGTTTCTGTAATTTTTGTGCATGAACAATTAATTAAAATTTTGTTCTATTTTGTGATGCGTGTAATAATTAATTTCTGGATGAAATCGTTTATGTGATGTGTTAATTTTTGGATGAATAATTGAAGTTTTGTTCCATTTTTATTTGATTTGTATCAAGCCTAGGAAAAATAGGCGGCTCAACCCGATGCTTTGAGCCGGCTCAATTTTCTTTTTTTTTTTGTTTTTGGAAATCTCATCTGTGCCGGTTCTACAACCGGTACAGATACTTCGGCACTATCAGTGCCGATATTGCACACTGATAGCTCTATATAACCAGCATTGATAGTCCTTTTTATGGTAGTGTCATGCAAAAATCATGCATATACTGCAGGAGCAAAATTTTCTTGTTCACCATAATTTTACTGCTAATTAAGGTTTCTCTTAAAACGATTGAACCGGACGCTAGCTGGATACTGTAACAATATGTAATGTAGTGTAATAAACAGAAGGTTGAAAATTTACTGATAACTACCAAGCTGCTTAGTAGTATTTTAAAACTTTCGCTTGGATTGCATCCTGTGCTGAAATTATTTGCATTTATTTGAACAGCTAAGTAAACGAAGTGTTCTCAGTCACTAATCATCCTCACGTAGGATTAGGAATCACGTGTTGTGCTGCTGATGGCCATGTAGCAAGATACGGACGTCGAATTAGCTGGACGGTGAATGCTGCGGACAAAGTCACACGGTGCTAAAGTCAGAGGAACCAAGTCAGCGTCGCCGTGGGCCGATCTGTCCCCGCCCGGCTCGTTCTCCTCCCTGCACCGGAGTCGGCGCCACACCAAAACCACCGCGCCCATGTTCCGCCTGCCCACAAGCCGTGTCGACGCCCCTCTCGTGCCCCCACCCGCGCCCAGTCCACTACGCCGCAGCGCCACTGCCGTGCATTGCACCGCGTTTCCCCTGAAACACATGTCCCACACTGCGTCTTTTTGCCGACTCCACCCGTCCGCCTCACGCGCCCAAAGCCGCTGCGGCGACAACTTTCGAGCTGCTCCAAGCCCGACCACGCGTGCCCACTGATATAACTTACTAAGGGATAATCTAAAGGTAAGGAAAAAGAGAAAAGAAAGAAGATCATATAAAATAAGGTGAGTTATTAGTATATGATTAATTGAGTATTAATTATTTTAAACTTAAAAAATAGATTAATATGATTTTTTAAAACAACTTTTATATAAAAGATTTTTATAAAAAACGCACCGTTTAGCAGTTCGGAAAGCGTATTTACGGAAAACGAGAAGACTTTTTCCTTAATAGATAGCGTCGAACGCACCCTAAGACCGGACCAAACATTAAACTAATCAAAGCCTCAGTTCACAGTTTGTTCGATCCGATCGGTTAAACCACCGGCTGAAATATATGGAGGTCTAGATCAAAATTACCAACAAAGCATAGCCTACCAGCGGGAGAGTATGTAGTTAGAAGGCCAGGTTTGGGGTTTAAAACCCCACCAACGCATACACAGTCGATCTTTTAACTAGACCGGACCAGCTGAGCCCCTGGTTCTGGTTTTTTTCGGTTGGACCAATGGTCCGGTCCAGTCTTAATAATTGTGTCCTGCTCTCCAAACCGGCGCCTTAGTCAAGCTCTGTATATCGTTGTCATTATTAGACTATTTGCAGTGGTATGTTTCATTTTTATGTTTTCAAGAGTGTCATATAGGCAATAACACATTACTTGATACATAAAATAGCACATATAATACATTGTTTTATTTTTGTTGTTTCATAGGTAATACATGTAAAACACAATTTACACTGAAAATAGTGTACATGTGATTTCATCTAGATAAAACTTATTTTATCTCTCTTTATTAACTTCTTGTCACATCATTAAAAATATTGACATGACACTATATTTAATGAGAATGAAACTCTCATTGAAAGTGGTCTTATAGATAGCAGCATTATCGGAACACGTGAGTCGGAATTTTTTTTTCCACAGTGTCGATGCGCATCAGACTCAGTGCGATACGCATTAGACATAATTTGGCAAGTCCAACTTGCGGCTCAGCACAGAGGGCAAAGGAAGAATGGAAAAAAAAGCAGTAATTGGACAGAGAGAGAAGAGCAATAGGACATGGAGAGAGATAAGAGGGGGAGTTGCAGTCAGGGTTGGCTAAATAGCTGGCAACCGCGCGGTTACCGTTCAAACCATTGGAGTACGGTATCAATTATCAACGGTTTGGTTTAAATAAATTTCATTCGAATTTAAATTTTTAAATGAATAAAAAAATCAAAAAAATTCTAGTACGTAGTACTTAAATTTTGAATCACTGTAGTGAAGAAAGTTTGTAAAAATAATAAAGTTTACTTCCTTGCCGTGCTTAATTAAATCCCTTTATAAATTCTCTCTCCGACATACATTAGTCCAACTTTTTTGAAAGCTCTATCTGCATGACTAATGCATTAACAACCACGTACAAGATTTGTAATCTACACCTACGAGGCAGAGACGTCATCAGCATCGATCATTCAAATTCTTTTTATTTTTGAAACCATACAGTTCATAGTAGAGCTTATATAGTTCAAGTTAACTGTGGACTCTTTAATTTTACTTTTTGAAATAATTAATAATTTCAAGTTATACCATTTTAGACTCTCAGTTCAGTATTTTATTAATTCAAATTCGAAATTCAAAACCTACCTGGACTCTCCTTTTAATCTAAACAGCTACAATTTGAAAAATAACCAGCATATATGAATAAATTTTAACATTTACAAAGAACCCGTGCAACGCATGGGTTAGCACTAGTTACAATAATCTGAATTCCCATCTTAATCAACGGTATGTTGTAGTACCTTCAATACCTCTAGGTACCGGTGATGTTGTAGTACCTTCTGATAAAAATAATGTGTTTATCGATAATAACAATTTTATCAATTTCAAAGCCTAATGCTAGCCGCACGATGTGTGTGCGCTAGATGGCTGCATGCATGCGTGCAGATGAAACAGCCTGTGCTGATTTTCTGGTGAAATATCTCCTTCCGTCAATCATCTGGAGACCTAGTTTCAGGCTACGTGAGAACGTGCGCTTGTGGCCGTTGTGGCAGTGGCGTTTCTCGTGGAGTCGATCCGGCTTTGACGCAGCGGAGCAACTGACGAGAGTGTCGACTGCTGTTTTGTGTAGAGCTCTATAAAAGAGTCAAGGAGACGTCCTTGAAAGAAACAGACAAACAGTCTCCATTCTCTACTGCCATTGTGTTGCACCGCCGTCCGATCCAAGCCGGCCGTGGTGCTCGTCCTGCAACGAGCATCCTGGCAAGCGGTGTCTCCGAACCTTCGCCACATACGCACCTGCACGGGGGTGGTCTGAAAGTTTCTAGGCAGCGTATATAATACGCGGCCGCTCGACGTCATCGACTACTCGATCTTCTTCCTGGCCTCGCTGCATGTAAGCGAAAGCTCGGCTTCATCTTTCTCGACTCGCAGGTGTTAATCGAGTCTACAACACTGCTTCGTTTTGCTGCACGCGCGTCGCCGTGTTGGTCTCCATTGACATATTAATTGAGTGGATACTTATGTAAACACTGTCAATTAATCTCACTGAATCTAGAGACCAGAGTATTATGGCCTAGTCTAGATTGGTTACGTACCTTGTATGCATGGTACTGTTCATCTAGATAAAAATATTGTGGCTAGATTACCTCTGGACAGTCTAATGACCTACTCGGTTTGGTTAATTATGTGCTGTTTGATAACTAGCATGATAGGCAATATGAGTAATTCTAGCGATAATTTATGCAGTTTTGCTTTGTCGATTCTATTAGCTAGTCTTGCAGTAGAATCAGTTCTTAGTTTCTCAGTAATCATTTGCAATGCCATGATGCAATTAGCTCGTGCTTTTCCTATATGGATGCGAATGATTACTCTTGGAATTAAACCAGTGGTTAAGTATGCTTTAATTCTAACATTCCAGAAACCTTTACAGTACTTAGTCAAGGCTGCTCAAGCTGTTGATTTGATGAGGCCTGAGAAGTTTGCTGGTGAAGACTTCATGCGTTGGCAGTCCAAGGTCCGTCACTATCTAGTGTTGTACAACTTGTGGTATGTTGTATCACAGGTGAGGTTGTTGACCCATCAGCAGCATGTCGACTTTGAGACCAATAATGATGTGGCTTTGGGTGTCATGCTTTCACTCCTGTCTGATCAGCTCTATGACGTGTATGATGCTTACACCAGTGCCGCAGAGCTATGGGAGGCATTGGACCGCAAATTTGCGGTTTCAGATGCAGGACGTTGGATATATGTTGTGGAGCAATATCATGACTTTAAGATGGTTTACAACCAATAAGTGGTTAAGCAAGTTCATGATCTGTTGGCGATTGTGGGTGAGATGTCACAATTTGGTGCCACTGTGAATCCTAAGTTTGTGGTGGGGGGCATTATTGCCAAGCTTCCTCCTTCCTGGAGGAGTTTTGCCACTACACTTAAGCACAAACGGGAGGACTCGATGGTTGATGACCTGATTGCTCACCTGGATGTGGAGCAGATGGCACGTGCTAAAGACGCACCTAATGTGGCACAAGAAGGGACATCAAATGCAAAGAACAAGGACAGGCAAGCAATGCAGAACCACAGGGCCAAAAACACAACCAATTTCAAGAAGAAAATTACCTACTATGTTTGTGGCTTGGAGGGCCACAAGGAAAATAAATGCCGTGACAGGAAGGGCAGGAAGAATGGACAGCAAGGGCAAAACATACCAGACATGACAGTGAATACCAGACATGAGCTCTTTCTCTCCCTCGCCGCAGCCGGAGTAGTTCGTTGGATCCATGCGGTTGCAAGGACGGCCTCAGCAGGGTGTCCTTCTTGAGTTCACAACGAACGAAATGATAATGGCAGTGAATCTACCAGGCAGCGGCTTCGGCAGCTGGCATTCGGTGGCGGAGAGACGGCACTTCGCGCAGCTGTTGACACTGCCAAGTACCGCTGGCGGCGGCGCCGTGACGAGCATCAATAGCCTGGATTGCCCAGTGCCCAGGAGGTTGAATCCGACCCCGACCAACAGCCACATCTGCTACTGCTCAAGCTTGACGGCCGATATGCCACTAGCAATGAAGGCACGATGGATCTAGGCCTGATGGTGTCTCTGATGGCGAACCTGGGCATGGGGGAAAGGTCCGGCGTGCTGACGTCCTTGCCTACCTGGGGTAGCATGGCGACGAGGCTCAGCGATGATGGCCGGCAACGGCCGATGCCTCGGTGGCGTGCCTAGCTGGTAGAATATGGTGGTGACGGGGGATTCTTCTAGACAACCAGATGACAACGATGATCCTCCCTGACCAGCGGACAGAGTTTAGCTCCTGCGGACTGTTGACCAGTGACTACTCCTTAGGACGGTGTCTTCATCATTAATCTGGGATGTCCACACACTAACCTACAGACCAGAGTTGACTTGGTTTCGATTCACGGTATAACTTACACTGACATTTCATCCATTCTTTAGATGTAACCTATGAATTTTGGCCATGTACCTATTGGCTTGCTCGTGACATTATCTTCATAGGGTAGTGCGTCTAAACAAGGTTACGGGTTGTGGTGTTTGTAGCCAATTACAATTGTACTAAGTTTGGAAGGCATGGCTGCTTCAGCTCAAAATGAGGGGCAGCAATACTGGGGGACTTTTTTTAGGTGGTGCTCACGAGTACCGGCTCCTCAACTCTTGGGTTAGGTCCCTAGGCCTGGCCTTAGCTGGTTGTACCTGACAATAGCAATTCACTTCCTTGTTCAAGGAATTGTTTGGAGTTCAAAGAACTTCTCACTTGGGTGAAAACCTATGGTCTGGTTTTTGCAGATTGGATTATGGCAACTACGGCACGTGCGCACGTCATTCCCTTTTTTGAGGTGTTGCTTTAGGAGAACCTTTCTTGCCGTCCAAGTGTTGCTTTGGTGGAGTATGAGGACGAAGGTCACTAGTGGTTGTAGTTTGTTGCGGCATGATATTTGTTGTTATATTATTCTTTTTTTCCTTTTTTAATAATTATAGGTTGTGCATATCTTAGCTATGCAGATGTCGAGAGTTGTCTTAGAGTAATTATACCATCTTGATATAATTGTCTAAGATGAATAAAATTTCCTTTATCTAAAAAGACAAGCATGAACACGCCCATACGAATTCCAACAAGAAAACTGAAAAATTATGTCGATAGATTGGTACATGATCGTAGTATTCGTGTATATATGGTATATTTGTGTATACGGGGGTATGGCTGATATGAGGATGCAAATATAGATGTAGCAAGAGCAAGGGAGATAGTAATTTTTATACAGGTTCGGGCCTCTGGGAAAGTAATGACCATACTCTTGTTTGGCCAGGAGGTCTTTATTTTTTACTATATCTATCTCATGAGTATAAAGCATAGGGAAAAAACCTACTTTAGTCTGCCACTATATCGGCATAGTGCTTAGGTATGATGATCGATGACTAGTTATCTTCAGGCTTCTCCAATGTGAACTCAATAAGATTGGTGGGTGGCTTGTATTATTTCTCCTTGTATTTATACCCTTGTGTATCCCTCTGTCCAAGTAGAACTAGGAAAGACAAGTTAGGGTACTAATCCGAGCAGTCTTGATCGGGCCTAAGTAGGACTATGTCTTTCTTTCCTTATTATGACTTCTTTCTTATCTGCCCTGGATTCTATTTATATGTATGTGGTTTATTTCCGTATAGAAATCGGTATGTTGTATTCCGTTGAGGTATGTGCATATTTGTAGGGTATCCCATATTTGATACACTGACAACTATCAAATAAGAAAACTGATAATCCTTTAGGTTTATAAGCATGGCTGCGGACGGATCATATCATTCGGACATGTCAACTACCCATTCAGTTTATGAGCTCTTTTGGATTGATACCAAAATGTGTCCTTTTAATTTTTTGGCAACTTAAATAGTAAATATGCTAGTTTGTGTTGAAGCTAAATAATTGGTAGAGGTAGATAAACAAAATATTGGTAGTACCAAAATTTACTAGATTTTACCACCACCAATAAATTGGTAAGGTAGAGGACCAAAACGGCCTTATATGTGTCCAATTTTTTACCCAACACTTCAATGCTAGCCATATACAAGTTCTTTTATGTTTATTTAGACGCACTAGAGGTACCACTTTTCACTATTTTTCTGTAAATTTTGGCACCTCAAACCTAAGTTATAAATAGAAACTAAATTTTATACTACTAAATTTAGTACCTCTCGGTATCTCCTAGAAAACTACAAAATTTCTCATTTAAGAATATAGTATTATGCTACCACTTCAAATGAAAACAAAATGAGAGTATAGAATTATGGATGTATTCAGGAGTGGTTATTTGTTGCTCTAGCTAGCTCAACAAATAGATCCTTGGATTAACGAAGTACACATCTCCAGCTAGACGTCAGGTCATACTAGTATAACAGAAGCACGAAAAAATGTTGGATGCTGCCAGAATTGTTTATGCATTGCTTGACCTCAAGGGGGGGGAAAAAGGAGAATATATAACGTACCTGCCTTGCAACAGTCTGCCTCTTTGGCTGCTTTCTTGCAGTGCTAGTGCACGTATGTTTGAGATGGCTTATTTTTTTATTTATAAGTTATATGTAAAACGAAGAATGTTATTAACGTATGATTAATTATTAGTATATGATTAATTAAGTATTAACTATTAGAAACTTGAAAAATAAATCTATTTGATTTTTTAAGATGCTTTCATATAAAAATTTTTTGCAAAAAAACGTATCAGATCAAAAAGGATGTTCACGGGAAACGAGAAAAAAAAGCTACCTGCCGAGCAGCGTGATAAGTCACTGTCCTTAGTAGCAGGCCTGATATATATGCCATCACCAGCCACACGCACCCCGTACGTAAATATACACAATTTACAAGCATACTACACCCAAATCTGTCGCTGCCTCGCTGGTCGATTTTGCGGATGGAGTCTGCGGCCAATAGCGGCGCCCATTGGGTGGTGAGCAAGGCCCTGAGCCCGCTGTCTGACGGCCTGGTGGAGGCCTGGACGGCGAGCTCGGAGCTCGGCGCGAACGTCGAGGCCATCAAGATTGGGCTGCTGTGCGCGCAGGCCATGCTTGGCAGCGCCCGTGGCAGGGAGATCAGCAACGGCGCGCTGGCGGAGCGTGGCGTACGACGCCGAGGACGTCCTTGACGAGCTTGTCTACTTCCGCATCCAAGATGAGCTCGACGGCACCAACAAGGCCGCCTTCAATGGCGGCTGCATCCAGAGCTTCTTCCGCTGTAGAATCATTATAATGATTAATATTTTATAATAAATAATTAATTTTATAAATAATTTATTTAATAAAAAATTGGTTTAAAAATAACTGTGAATATTGTTATGAGTGTGTGTGGCTAATGCAAGTTAGAAAAGAATTTGTGCTCGGATATGGTATCCTTGTTTTTATATGTGTAGGTGAGTCTTAACGCCTCGGGAGTATTACCAATGATGAATCGGGAGTCGACTTGAGAGAAGTTAATATCGAATGATCGGGAGATCACGCGGGATACTAAAAGCTTGAGATTAATACATGTGGAAATAAAAATTTTATATATGACATACAAGAGAAATTGTGTACATATGAAAAGAGAAATTTATTTCGGATAGAAGTCCAAGATTAAAAAGTTTGAGTTCTAATAGGATTAGGAGTTGAGTCTTACTTGGATTAGGAGTGGAGTCCTAGTAGTACTAGAAGTCGAGTTCTAATAGGACTTTCTGTATGAGGTTTTAGATATAAATAGATGAGGGGTTGAGACTCTAGAGCTATAACTTTTAAAAAAGAAAAAAGTTAGGGTTTAGTTTTGAGAGTAAGGAGTGCTTTATATGCATTTTGTAAATACATCTTAATGCAATAAAGTTAATCTACTTTAAAGAGTATCTTCGGTGTGTATCCTTCTGAATTCCGACGGTTCATCCGACAAGAGCGCGGCGGCGAGGCGGCAGTTCTACCGGTGGACACACGACGGTCAGACCGGCGCAACGGAGACAGTCTGATCGGTGTACTCTATCTAGGTTTGGGAGTTTCTTTTATTTCGCAAAAAATTTTGATTTTTGGTGTTCCTACCATTCACCCCCCCTCTGGTAGGCTTGGTTCTTGTGTTCGATTCTACAAGTAGTATCAGTGCCACGTTTGCTCTTTTTGATTTTAATCGATCTTGAGTTTTCGCTACGACTGATAGATTTTCAACTAAGCCTTATGTTTTTTAGGAATTAATTTTCAATTTTAGAAATAAAAGATGCAATCATTTATTATGTGTCAGGGTTATGATATTTGGCAAAAAGTTTTTCATCCTTATGATATTCCTGAGGCTATAATAGCAGGAAACAAAGTTAAATTTGAAAACAATTATAAAGCTAGAAATATGATTTTAAGTGGTGTTTCTCACTCAGATTTTGATCGAATTTCTCACTTTGAAACTACGTACGAGATGTGGAAGACCCTATGTGATTTTCATTAAGGTTTTTCTAACATCAAAAAAATACGCAAAGATGTGTTTAAAAAGGACTATATGAAATTTAAGATAAAACCTGACGAAACTTCGGATGATTATTTTGTACGTTTCAATAAAGTTCTTAGCAACGTTCGTTCTGTGGATAATTCTTTTGATACTACTTATACACAGTCTGAAATTGCTAGACATCTTTTGAATAATCTTGATATGTCTGTCTGGGAGATGAATGTTACATCAATTCAAGAATCTATTAATATGAATACTTTAATCTTGGATTCTCTTCATACTAAATTAAAGACACATGAGATGAATATATTTTTTTCATAAGATTGATTTTAAATCCACTGCTTTGGTATCTTCTTCGGATTCTTCTGTAGATACTTCTTCGTCATTTTCTCTTACTGCTTTAAAAGCCATGTCTGATGAACAACTCGAGCAAGCCTTTGAGGAGGACTTAGCTTTTCCTATTAATAAGTTTTCTCAAACTTTGAATAATGTTAAGAACAGAAGAAAAAAAAGAAGGCCCAGTCCAGTGCTTTGAATGTGGAGAGTTAAACCACATTCGTTTCATGTGTCCTAAGCTCGGGAGATCCAACAAGAAAGACAAGGAGAAAAAGAACAAGAAAGACAACAAGCACTCAACTTTTAAAGACAAGAAAAAAAGCAAACGCAAACTAGTACACCAATTACTAGAAGCCTTCAAGCAAGTTGAGTTGAGCGATGAAGAATCTGAAAGCGACGACGAAAGAATAGGCAAAGGTAAGCATTTTTATAAGTTTAGCTCTCATTGCTCGTAGTGTATTAAACTCCGATAAGGATGAATCTGATAGCCTGTAAAATAGCCAGCCCTACGGTCGGCGTTTTGCAGGTGGCCCGCCCTCTAGGAGGGCGGCAAGGGGGCTGCCTGCAAAATGGCCGGCTCCGCGCCTGCAAAAACGCCGGCCGCGGAGCCGGCTATTTTACAGGCGGCCCCCTTACCGCTCTCCTAGAGAGTGGTTTTTGGGCGCCACCTGTAAATTGGGCCATTTATAAAAAAAAAATCACCCTATCAGAGAGCGATTTTTTACTAGCTCACTATAAAACCCCCTCCGAGCATCCAAAAAATTCATAAAAATAACAGAAAAAAAATAAAGAGTTGAGAGTGACGGCGAACGAAAGCGGCGAAGCCTAGCCAGTTTACGGATTCATCTACAGGTAATATTTTATAACTTTTTGTAATTTCCATTTCTATTCATCAAATGATGTAGTATGTGTAGTATTTTACTACTTATTTCACAGGTAAGTAAATGTTAGGTTTGGTCTACAAGGTGTAGATCTATTGAAGTTGAGCATAACGGCTAAGGACATTGATAGAGCGCATGAGAGAAGTTAAGTTTTTTTTCCTAGATGAGTAGCACTAGTTGGAGAAACGGTAGGGAGATGAAAATAAGGACGATGACATTTAATTTTTTATAGTCATGTGTAGTATACCGTAGGTATGTAGTTGTATAAGATATTTTTGGCATAGCGAGTTATAACTTGCGTTTATTTGGTTATAATGTAGGTTGGTATGGATGCATCCGGTATGTCCAGTCGTCTATGACCTCCGATTGACGTGTCTCCGCCGATGTGTTGGTGTAGAGATAATTGCAAAGTCGCAATAAATAAGAAGGATTACATATATCGGTAAAGGTATTGGATGTGTGCTAATTATGCGTACTCCCCGGAGAAGCCGAATCCACAAGGGAAGAAGGGGAAGGCGAAGTAGCCAGTGGAGGTAATACGAATTATCTAGTAGTACGAAATATTTGAACCTTTGAGCTAACAAATTTGTATATGTCAAGGCACCGAAGCCTTATCCGCCTCTGTGCGACTTTGTGCAGTGGATAGATACGGAGATCCGTCCACAGGACGCAAAGTTTCTTCGCAATTTAAAAGATTGGAATAGGAGCAGTGCGAACGTCTTTGAGCAGCGCAAGAAGAGTGGGAGGCTGAGCAAAAGAGAAAGGAGGAGAAGGAGCAGCAGGAGAAGGAAGCCCGCGAGGCAGAGAGGGAGAGGAAATGGGAGAGGGCACTGTGTGCAAAGGAAGCTGGGCCGGAGGCGGCGAGAAAGGGGAAGTACCTACGCTGTACACAGTAGTTGCATGTCTAGTCGGATATCCGTTTGAAATACCGTAAGGCATGTAATAATGATAACTAGAAACGTTTCATGTGCCGTTTGTACTCGTTGGATGGATAATTTCAGTATGTTCGTAAGCAATTAACGTGTGCTCGGTTGTCACCGCTCGGAATTTACTTTCGCCGTGAGGTTGAAACTCGAAAATTAATGTTTTCGATCAGTTTCGTCGCAAACGTAGATCATGAGGAGTACATCGTTTAATCGACGAGTGTAAACGAAGTAAAGGGGTTAAGCATCTAGGCCCCATTGTTGATTTTGGTAATTAATGATAAACGGTAATTGTGGAATAACCATTGTGTTTCAGTATATGCAAAAAAAAAATTAGGTCCACATGCCAAAGAGGATGACCACCAATTAAATTTGATAGCACAAAGCTATGGAGTTGTGACGTGGGTGCCGGTCGGACCGCGAATACCTGGCCGGTCGGACCGGCTCGATCCAATATCGAAAGTGAGTTGTAATGGGGGTGGCGGTCGGACCACCTCCCAACCCAGTCGGACCGGCCGGATCCAGTACCGACAGGGCGTTCTAGTTGGGGTGGCGGTCGGACCGCCTCCCCCACTCGGTCGGACTGGCCCGATCCAGTACCGACAGGGATTTCTTGTGGGGTTGCGGTCGGACCGCCTCCCCCTCCCGGTCGGACCGATCAGATCCAATACCGCCAGGGAGTTCTAGTGGGGGCGGCGGTCGGACCGCCTCCCCCCACCTGGTTGGACCGGCCGCGTCCAGTACCAACAGCACAAATGAGATAGGGTGCCGGTCAGACCGGCTCTTTACCTACGGTCTAACCGGCTGGTATTTTTTTGATGTTGAATTTGGACCCAGTTGGACCGATCATTTGCCTACGGTCGGACCGAAAATGACCTGAGTTGGGGATTTCGGCCCCAACGGTTAGTTTTTGCGCTTGTTATCAATTAACAAAATCAACAATGGGGCATAGATGCTTCAACCTCCCCTTTTTTGGTAATTAATGAGAAACGTCACATATAAAGCGAAATTATAAATGAAGTTCAATACACGAAGGCAAATCATACAATAGATTCCCCCTAAACATATGCATGACAATGACAAGAGCCACAATGGCGACGAGAGGAGTTTGCAATATGATTTACACTCCATCAATTTAAAATAATAGAGCGTGATAAGCAACAACAGCTTGAACTCAAAGGAGATAAATTTATGAAAGAAATAGTATAGGTCAAACAAGATAAATTTCGAGTAGCAATAAACTCCCAAGGAGACAAATGAGAGTTTAACTATCCTATTACAAGAAAACTGACAAATAACAAAAGGGTATTCAATCTTCAGGAGGAGGGGAGGAAGGCGCATTGCAACGACGATGGTAGACAACCGGATGGGAGGTCTCTACAATCCTCATACGTCGCTCGAAACCATCCATGCGACCTTCAACACGATCAATGAAATTTTGCACAGTTCGAACATTACTGGATAAGCCTCTCACTTGTTCAGCCATCTCCTCAAATCTGGTATTCATACGAGTAAAGCTGTCATTTAGGGCATTGAGAGCTCCCATGACAGGATTGAAATACTCCATTGGCTGCATCCTAAAATATGCATATTAAGAAGAGAAGAACTGACCAAAGTCCTGTGGAGGTGGCGGACGAGGAGGATAATCATGACAAAAAGGCCCTTGAGGTTGAGCGGAACGAGAAGATTGATCGCTTTCAAAGGACTGTCCGGAAGGAGCATTTGGTGGAAACCGGGGCCTATTCTCCTTATGGCGAGATGTTCTATTGCCCATTCTTCCACACTTTGCAAGAATAAGCTTCATAATGAATGGAGCATAATATATACCTTGTCTAAGGGTGTTTTTCGACATATGCATCTCTCTAAGAATAAGGTCGGTGACATCAAACCGAGTTCTACTTATGATAGCTCTGATCACATGCCATGTGATACCTCAAATGACATCCTTGTTGCCACACTTTGGGACAATAGAAGCTCTTACAATCCGGTTGATCACACTTGGCACAGTTTGTAATCCAGTGACTGTTCCAAATGTGCAATGAACACTTGTGTTGTAGAATTGAGCTTGTTCTTGAACAGACATTGGAGAGTACTGTAGATTGGAGTGAAGCAGTGTACCCTCAAGATATCTCAGCTCCAACACTTCTTGCAACTCTCGCTTAGTTACCACACACCCAAGCTCTCCACTAATCCATATTATCTGAGTGAAATCTTCATTTATCCAAATAGTGGAGTAGAACTGACGGATAAGAGCGGGGTCATAATCCTGATGGATAGCAGCAGACTTATCAATTCCCACTTCTCAGAAAAGATTGTGCAACCCTTAAAACTGCAAGGTCTTATTTATCTCTTTCCACACAATGTACTTATGATCAGCAAAGGGCTTGGAGGAAGTGTAGACCTTCTCAAATACTTCCTTCTGAAAGTATATCTTGCCACTCCAGGTATTGTAAATTGCTTCTTTTCTAAAATAAGGTGAGACAAAATAACATGCTTCTATCCCGCACTCACCGCTCGCGGCAATAACATGAGAACATGGCTTGTGGAGTAGAGTAGGCTTTCGGCACGAGCACTTGCAGGTCCCGTCTTCCTTCAGCACGCACTCCTGCACAACTCTTTTGTGGTAGATTCCGTGTATGCTCTTGTCGACACACAATACTTCAAATCTATGTTCTTGTGTACCTTGAGGTATAGTTCGATGTCTTCGGGCCTTATTACTTTTACCTTGCAGGTACTTAATCAATAGTGTACCAAAGAAAAGATTATTATCCGCCATTGAGGGACCGGCTTCTCTGAACTGATCTCTAAAGTACTTGCATGTGTCATGCAAGATAAATTCAACTATGCCAACAAGTGGGAGCCCCTCGAACACCACGCATCACCCAGTTATAAACCTTTGTCAAATTTGTGGTCATTATGCCAAATCGAGAACCATCCTTGTCATACAGCAATGCCCATTTCTTTTTTGGCTCATTCTCAATCCACTCTGAAAATTTTCTAACCGAGGATGCCGACCTTCTTCTCATACGAGGTCCGTCACTTGATAGAGATCCAAGAGCTTGTGGAGCCTCATCCCCTACAGGGGTAGCCCTCCTGGACTGTTCATCTGTTTGTTTAGTGGTCAGCTTATCCAACCTCCTCCAAAGCTCATTGAACTTCTTCTCTTGATTCTGGGCGCACAGCCTCTTGAAAAGATCCATAAGGTGCTTATTCTTAAATTGCCTGTAGAAATTAGCACCCATATGACGCATGCACCATCTACTTTGGATATCTGACCACCTTGGTAGGTATCCCTTCTCAGCACATCCATCCCTCAATTTCTTAATTGCCCATAGCAAACTAGCATGACGGTCATGTATGAGGCATACGTCTGGCTTCATCCGTACAACTGCAGACTTAACCCTTTCTAGGAACCAATACCAGCTATCAGTGTTCTCACTTTCAACAAAAGCAAAAGCCACCGGAAGAACTTAATTATTCTCATCAACTCCAATTGCTGTTAATATCTGCCCTCTGTACTTTCCGGTCAGAAATATCCCATCGATACAGAGGATGGGACGATAATGCACAAATGCCTGAATACAAGCACCTAATGATAAGAATACTCGTTGCAACACACTTTTATTACCACGGTCAATTGATAGATAGGCTTTTAGGTCGTAGCAGGTCTCTGGATTTCTTTGAAGAATACAGGCTAACAGACGAGGCAAATTATCATAAGATGCTTCAAATGTGCAAAACCTTATCTCTACAACCTTCTGTTTTGCCCTCCAAGCCTTAGCATAGCTAATTGTGTATTTGAATTTCTCTTCAATATGTCTAACAATTGACCTTGCTTCGTACCCCAGGTTGTTTACAATGTGAGAGTACATCTCTGTTGCAATAAATGCAGATGTCATGTTTCTATGATATTTTTCAACATCGGGTAAGTAACATGAATGCTCGGTCACGATTGAAACTTGTCAATAATCATTCCATTTATCCTTGAATGCGTGCACCCGCTATGAACACCCATCCTTCACGCACTTCACTTCATATACTGATTTGCTTGACTTCACGATCGAGAACTCCCTCTGAAGTGACACCACCCATTGTTTTACTGCATCCTTCAAATCCTCTACATATGCATACTTAGCCCCTTGGATGACCTCATTCTCCTTATACTCCCATGGCACATGATACCACTCGGAGATAACAAGGCCAGAGAAGTCCTCGTTGCTCCATTCTGCAGGCATCACGTTGTCCTCATCGAACAAATCATCATACTCTCCATGCTCGTTTTTAGCATCTTTCCTATCCATTTCTTCGACGATGGTGTCGATTAGTTCTCCCTTATCTGCCACACTTGTTGGCTGTCTATCTTCTTTGTCCCCTCCTTCATTTTCTTCCATTGTTTCGATATCACCTCCTCCCGTCGTACTTGGACCCTCATCATCTTGCACGGCCATTGCAGCAGCGGTGTTATCCTTGTCATACACCGATACAAGTATACACAGTGGCCAACCACGTTAGAATGCATTTTCCACGTACCATCTCCAAGTGGCAATGCAATCCATCGGCATCAGTTCCCAAAAAAAACCTTCAATTGCACGACTGACTACAACATACAAGGTTATTGCGTTCATCTGGGGGTCGAGTCGAAGCCTCGCATTAGCCAGTTGTAGACTGACCCGAAACTTCTCTCAGCTGGCCTATCAATGCTCTTAGCCGTTGAAACTTCTCTCAGCTGGCCTATCAATGCTCTTAGCCGTTGAACTAAACTCCGACATATCTACACCTTCTGGACCATACCTAACATTCTCTTGCCCATGAAATAACTGAAATATCACTTTATTTGACATATCTGTTGATGAAAAAATACAGTTAAACTAGATACCAATATTCTCCTCATATCTAAAACCGTATAATCGAGATTTTATAATAACTAGCATCTCTACACAAACTAAATCATCTAACAGATTGACTAAAAACCTACACATCTACGAGTAACAACTTATTTTCATATAATACTATACACGTAATCAGTACAATACTACATCAATTTTTGCATAGAAATAGAAATTACAAAGGGACAATAGATTTTATCTACAGACGAATCAGTAAACAGGTAGAGCTTCGCTGCTTTCGTTCAGCCTTGCTCTCAGCTCTCTCTTCTTTTTTTTCTGTAATTTCTATGAATTTTTTGATATTTTTATGAGTCTGCGAGGGGGTTTTATACTGGGCTGGCTAAAAACCGCCCTCCCAGAGGGCGGCAAGGGGGCCGCCTGTAAAATGGCTGGCTCCGTGGCCGGCATTTTGCAGGCAGCCCCCTTGCCGCCCTCCTAGAGGGCGGTTTTTCGGCGGCCAGGGGCCGCTTGTAAAATGGCCGGCCCTGCAGCCGGCGTTTTGCGAGCGGCCCCCTTGCCGCTCTCTGGGAGGACGGGTTTTGGGCGGCCGGGGGCCCGCCTGCAAAAGTGCCGAAGGCCGTCGGTCGCCCGGCCAACAGCCGTCAGCCATGTTATTAAATCGCTCTCTGGAAGGACGATTTTTAAAAAACGCCCTCCCAGAAGACGTTAGGAGTATATTTCTATAAATTTTTAAAATAAAAATATAATTTTGTAAATATTTTATTAAAAAAATATAAAAATAAAAAAAATTCGTTGAACAACTACGACCTCTACGTGCCAATGTGTCCACCATTCTTGGTGTGCCGCAGGTTCCAGCCATGGCACAATCCAAGACGCTACAACTATGGGCCGTGTTACCATCTCACAAAGCACAGAGCCTAGACCGTATGGTAGAGACGACATAATGGACCAAATTATAAATGACATCATTGAGGGTGAATATTGCAACAAGAACTTTACCGTGCTTCCAATAGTTGCCCAGGGGACATTGGGAAGACTACTCTCACACAGTATATATACCGTAACGAGAAATTGAAAAGCCATTTTCAAGCGAAAGCTTGGATTAGCGTGTCCCTTAATTTTAATGTATACAAGCTGACACAGAACATTCTAAATGAAATTGGTGTAGCTCAGAGTGGAAGAAATGGTAGTTTAGACAACCTTCAAGAATTGGCTAAAAAAGAACTAAAATCTAAAAGGTTTTTTATTGTTTTGGATGATATTTGGGATGATTGTCGTGAGGATGAGTGGAAGAAGCTATTACTCCCATTTACAAAGGGGGAAGGAAAAGGTAACATCATGCTAGTGACAACTAGGTGAATCAGCCAGCCGATTGAGTTGCTAGG
The DNA here is from genome assembly GCA_003991445.1 of Oryza meyeriana var. granulata. NCBI lineage: Eukaryota > Viridiplantae > Streptophyta > Magnoliopsida > Poales > Poaceae > Oryza > Oryza meyeriana. The sequence goes on along the minus strand of RYFJ01001056.1, from coordinate 135,852 downwards.
CCTGGATGATAAAAATTTTAAGAAGTTCTTTGAAGCATACGTGTTTGATGATGGTGAACAATTGAAACAATACACTCAATTGGACGAAGTTGGGGGAGAAATAATAAAAAAAATTGAAGGGTATCCCTCTTGCAGCAAAAACTGCTGGTAGGTTACTAAGAAATCATCTAAGTTTGGAGCATTGGAGAACAGTTCTACATAGTAAAGAATGGGAGCTACAATCTGGAGTAGATGATATTATGCCAGCGTTAAAGCCTAGTTATGACTATCTCCCTTTCCGTCTACAACAATGCTTCTCATATTGTTCTTTGTCTCCTGGTGACTACATGTTCAAGAGTGATGAGATAATTCAGTTCTGGATTGGACTAGGCCTTTTACGCTCAGATAATCAAAATAAATGAATTGAAGAGATAGGGTCTAGCTATTTGAGTGACTTGGTCAACTATGGATTTTTCAAAATAGATGAAAGAATATCATCCTGCGACATTTGTTATTCATGATTTACTACGTGAGTTGGCTTTGAAGGTTACATCATCTGAGTGTCTTAGTATAGACTGTTCTGATGCAACATCCATAGCAGTCCCTCCTTCCATTCGTCACTTGTCCATTATAGTCCACAACACGGACAACATGGATAAATCAAATAAAGAAGGTTTAGGGAGGAGATTGGGAGAACTAGAGAGAGGATTAAAACCTTGTAACCTACACTCTTTAATGTTATTTGGGAAATACACCTAAGAAATCTTTGCCCAAACCATCGTTAATATATTTAGACAATCAAAAGCCCTTCGAGTTGTTCTCTTGTCTACACTGTCACATTATATGGAGTCTATGTTGCACAATCTTTCCAAGCTGTTCCATCTCCGATATCTTAGGCTTGGATCAAAGTACAATGACGAAGAAACAGTATTGTCTTTTGTCCAAAAAGCTCCTTTACAAAGGGCCATCTCTAGATTGTATCACCTAATGGTCCTAGACCTAATAGGTATGGAAGGTAACTTTGAATTACCAACGGACATATGTAATTTGGTAAAGTTGCGCCACTTAGTTTGCCAGGATGATGAGCTACACTCTTAACATTTCTAATGTTGGAAAACTAAAATACTTGCAAGAACTAAGGAGATTTGATGTCAGAAAACAAATTAATGGTTTTGATCTGAAGGAGCTAGGAGAGTTGACAGAGCTTTGAGGAACACTCAGAATATGCCATCTTGAAAATCTACAGGTGAATGAAGCAGGACAAGCAAAATTAATAGATAAAACGTATTTACAAGAGTTAGAGCTACAATGGGATCCTAGTCTACATGATGTCAAGAGGGACACGGAAGCACAAGTTCTTGAAAAGCTTGAACCACATTGCTATCTCGAGGGGCTATCTATTACAGGACATGGAGATGCTGCTGGCCCAACATGGTTGTGTAATAACATCCCATTCAAAAATTTGGAAGAACTTTCTCTAAATAATTTGGCCTGGGATGTGCTTCCACCTTTTCAGCAATTGCCCAATGAAAAAGTAATGAAGGATGGCCTTGACATAAGCCGAAGATTCCATAGTTTGAAACGTCTAAATCTTGATGGGCTATCAAAAGTGAAATATTGGACAGGAGCAAAAGAGTACCTTGGGGGCACATGCCACTTGTTTCCCAATCTAGAATCATTATCAATCTGTGGTTGTTCTGAGCTCATGGAGCTACCATTTCTGCATTGTGCTTATCCACCTGAACAGGATGGCAACGAGCAGTGGCTTCCAAAGCTACGAACTCTCCAAATTGAACGATGCCCAAAGTTATCGTCATTGCCTCCAATTCCTTGGACCCCAACTTTGGACTATGTTTCGATCATTTCTCTAGGATTAAAGCTAGAGCATTTGTCTCTGGATGAGAATGATTTATCTATCAAGGGGAAAAAAGACTTGTGTAGCCTCGATGAAAAAGTGGTAGCTTTTGTTGGCCTAGCTCACAAGATCACTCACACGCTCACAAAGTCACTCTGCTGCTGAAGGTAGCAGAAGCCAGCCAAGCATCCATATGAAGTTTTGCTAACTCAAATGAACACGCACATACACAGGGGAGTTTTGCAGCACTGCATACCAGTGCTCTTTTCTTTCCTTGACTCTTTTTCACAAACGTTGATTACAATCTTTAAATAAACATCCACACTAGCCTGGCCGGCTGGCCGTTCCACGACTTGCACCTTGCCGCAAGAACCGGACAGCAGCAAGCTAATCACTACACGTGTCAATCTTGGCCGCACGTCCTAGCCGCACGTTCACGCCATGCAGATCACTCCTTCACGCTGGCCACTTCCACTGAGTCCATGCTCCAGCCGCACAACTCGGCACTCCATGAACTGATGCTAGCTGCATGCATATTGCCTCTACTTAGCACATGCACGCACTCGCGCCGATCTGCCGACGCACGCACTCCGTGCTTCTCTCCAACAGATCAACTCTCTACATATTGCACAACTAACTCACACGGACACAACATGACTCGTCTAAAACTCACACAAACACGTAACAACAAGATTAAGTCTAACAATCACCCCCTAATCTTGTTGGCTTTATTCTGCACCCCCGCAAGATCTTCACAGCAACGTCAGCTCATCATCAGCATCTGCAATGGCAAGCTACACCACTGCCTTGGTCACCTTCTTCAGCTTGTCGCACTCATCAGTGAAGTGTCCGAAGTCACCACAGTTGCGGCAATCAATCTTCGACTTGTCGAACTTGCCGCGGTACTTCTTTTTATCGCCGTTGCTGCTACCAGAGCCATCACCATTCAGCTTCTCTTCAGCAACCTTGGCCTCCCACTCGGCACGCGTGAGTTGCGGCTTAGCCTACGCAACCAGTAGCAACGGCTCACCGTTCTTGTCACGACGCCACTTTGAGGACTCCTCGAACGCCCTCAAACGCCCGATGGTCTCCGTCACCGACATCTCCGTCACATCCCCCCATTGCTCGATGGTGCTAACGATAGGTAGGAACTTGTCGGGGACGGAATGGAAGAGCTTCTCGACGACAGTGGTCTCTTCCACTTTTGTGCCGAGAGAGTGTATCTCGTTCACGATGGTGGTAACCTTCAAAGCAAACTCATTAATTTTCTCAGATTCACCCATGTACATACCATCAAGCTCTCTCTTGAGAGTTTGTACTTAGGCCTTCTTGACACGCTCTTCACCGACGTGCATCTTCTTGAGAGCATCCCACGCCTCCTTCGCCATCTCCTTCTTGGATATGGCCATCACCACAGCTTCCAGCACCGCTTGGACAATGGCGGCGAGAGCCATTTGGTCCATCTTTTCATCGACTGCTTCCTTGCACACCACGGCCGGCCACACGCCTTGCGCGCGCATAAAGATTTTCATCTTCACCGCCCACACGCCGTAGTTGTTCTCGGAGAGCCTGGGGTAACACAGTGTCACCCCCGTCTACTTCACTTGCTGCACAACCAGCTCATGGCTGCCTTGGCTGTCGCCACTGCCGCTACCATTGCCGCTGCCACGGCGGCTCGGCAGCGTGTACACTCCTTCACTCAACATGGCAACAAGAGCTCGACCTCCGCTCTGATACCAAATGTTGGCCCAGCTCACAAGATCACTCACACGCTCACAAAGTCACTCTGCTGCTGAAGGTAGAAGAAGCCAGCCAAGCATTCACACGAAGTTTTGCTAGCTCAAATGAACACGCACATACACAAGGGAGTTTTGCAGCACTGCACACCAGTGCTCTTTTCTTTCCTTGACTCTTTTTCACAAACACTAATTACAATCTTTAAATAAACACCCACACTAGCCTGGCCGGCTGGCCGTTCCACGACTTGCACCTTGCTGCAAGAACCGGACAGCAGCAAGCTAATCACTACATGTGTCAATCTTGGCCGCACGTTCACGCCATGCAGATCACTCCTTCATGCTGGCCACTTCCACTGAGTCCATGCTCCAGCCGCACAACTCGGCACTCCATGAACTGATGCTAGCTGCATGCATATTGCCTCCACTTAGCGCATGCACGCACTTCGTGCTTCTCTCCAACAGATCAACTCTCTACATATTGCACAACTAACTCACACGGACACAACACGACTCGTCTAAAATTCACACAAACACGTAACAACAAGATTAAGTCTAACAGCTTTCCACAATTTAACAGGGCTAAAAAGATTAGTAATCACCAATTGCCCACCTCTAATGGAGAGGCACCTCCAAATGCTTACTTCCTTGGAGGTACTCGTAGTAAGTAGTTTGGGTAAAATCATAGTGCCATCCGAACATCCAAACGATTCTATATATCGACTTCTAGTCCATACCCTCCTCCTCATCGAGAGCTGCACAGTTAGTGGAAAAGAAGTGACACGTTTGCTCTCCCACCTCCCAAATATATCCGACTTGTCAATAGTAGATTGTCCAGGCATACAACAACTGGGTGTTGTAGAGGAGCAGCGGCATCGGGCATGGGCATCATCTTCAGCAGCAGAAGAAAATGAACTGGAAGGGCTGCTACTCTTGCCATCTTCATGCACTCTCACTGCATTATTCATAGACCAACGTGGCAACGAATTAAATTCAGAGGGCATTCTTCCCATCCTCGGCAAATTATTCGTAGTGTCAACCCCCAAATTCTTTATTGGCTTGGATACTATGCTTCGGGGTGAGCAGGATGAACAGGACCATCAGCTTCTTCTTCCTCAATCCTCTAAATTGCAAAGCATCAGCACTGATGACATCGTAGGAGTCCTTGCAGCGCCCATCTGCAGCCTCCTCTCCATGTCTCTGACCCTGTTAAACTTTCGTTCGAACGAGCAGCTGGAGCACTTCACGGAGGAACAAGAGGAAGCACTTCAGCTCCTCACCTTCCTCCAGGAACTCGAATTCTTGTTCTGTCCTAAGCTGCAATGCCTCCCCTCGAGTCTGCATAGACTTCCCAGTCTCAGGACATTGCAGATCCTTGAATGTCCAGGCATCCGGTCGCTTCCCAAGGATGGCCTCCCCTGTTCACTGCAAGAATTGGATGTTCGTGCGTGTGGCAATGACGAGCTGAAGCAGCAGTGCAGAGAGTTATGGGAACCATTGATCTCAAAGTCTTCCTATAAACAGATCCAAGGTAATTATTATTTCCTGGTTCGTTCTCGTCCCTTTCTCACGACTAGATTTCTGCAAGATACCTTTTTCCTAGGCTTTTGTTAGTCTGAGACTCTGCTGTTGAATGTTTTCATTTTGATCCAATCTGCGATGATATGAGATCCAAATTGTTGTGTACTGAGTCTGTATTTGGATCCAAATTTGTTGCCACGTTTTTATTCTTCTTACTGCTTGTCTTGTATGTCAACTTGTTTTGCATTTAACATAGGATTTGCATTTGTTTCCAAACTAGCAATGCGGTTTAGTTACTATTTGCTTCTTATTGTAGTTGAATTTCTTGATTGTGCAAGCTTTAGTTTCCCCTTAAGTACATGTATAAAGTGCTACATGGGAGTTTTTCCTGCATCGCTGCATCGTTGCATTGATGTTCTGTCAGAATAGAGCGCAGACAAGTTTCAGAAACTGATAAATACTCCAACATTATACCATTTCATCTGTTTTTGTTAACTCACTGAACACTGACCACTTGTTTCGGTTTGGTACGCAGGCCACTTGAGCCAAATCTTTATGGTTTCTTGATGTTGTTTGCACAAAAATTTTCGATAGTGCACTTGACAAGCTTGGATTTAACAGACTCAAAGATCTTAGTACACGGCATAAATCTACAACCTGCAGCCACAAAAGAAAACCAACTAAACAAGTGGTGAAAAGAGAAAGTTCTGTTCTAAGTTATTCCATAAGTTGAAAATTGAAGAGTGCAAATAAGTCTGGTACGACATTTGCAGGATCATTGATGTGTTAAAAGTGTCTTGAGTATTGATTCAGAGAAACAATGGATTCGAAAGTATTGTGTCAGATTTCAGATAAGTGATTGGCAGATTCAGGAGGGTGTTGCTTTGGTCAAGGGGTACTTTTAGTGGTGAAAAGAATTCTGGGACGGAACAGAGATAGATTTTACAGGACTTGTCAATTTTACACATTTTTGGAACCACAGTTTGTGATATATGAGGTGGAGTTCAATGACTTGTTAAAGGGCGGCTTTACCGAACAGAAGAAAAACTCAAAAACTGTACCTGTGCTTCCATTAGTCATTAGCCTAATACGGTGGTGCCCTTGGTGGTGTATCCAGCAGTGTGATCTAGAGAGAACTCCACTGGCACATTGACAATTGTGTAACTGCCATTACCAAATAGTGGAATTTTTGGAGAGGGCTGAGTAGGCCCCGTGGTTTTTTACTCCTCACCCTGAGGATGTTTTTCCACGTAAGTCACTGTGTTATTTGTGCATGTTGCTTTGATTATTTACAATTACATCTGCAGAATCCATCACTTCTAGAGATGGGCTAAGTGAAAGTTTGAAACTGTAGCGTGGACCCGTTTTATAAACCATCCATGGTCATAGGTATGTAAGAATATTGCAGCAGCAACGCTGGATCATTTGGATGCTAGATATGACAAGTTCACCATTGAAGCTGGGTTGCATAAGCAGGTCTTAGTCTAACCTGAATTTCTAATACAAATAGTCATGAAAAATTCTTGAGGGAAAAAGAATAGCCAAAACGATCTGTCTTTCTGCCCCATCTGGCACCAAGTCCTTATATACCCTATGGAGGAGATGCTAAAGAAATCATGAGAAATTCACAAGCCACACTCCAGCAATAATCAATAGCATGCCATGATTTCATTTTGAGATTTTTCATTTTTTTTAACCTTTCAAAGCATCGACTGTTCTTAGAACCAACAACCCACCAGGGAGGCACCTACCTTTGGTAGTATAAAGATATGTTGAGACATGAATACATCTTCAAAATGGAAACAGCAACTCTCACCTCTACAATCTTCTGAAGTGTTATTACCCATTGGGACATGATTGTTTCCTTCGTAGGCATGCCATCGTGCCGTGCACCAAAGTAAAAGGAAGAACAGAAAGTAGTTCGGTAATTTTTAGATGCAAAAGGAGGGCATCTTTCAGCTGTGAGGAAATGCCCAAGAATTTTCAGCCAAATGAGATCTGTCAGCCATGAGATGTTCCAAATGGCGCTAAGAAGTTGTTTCTTTTGATTGCATTATGTCAAGATCGCTGCACCTATTAACATGCCAGCTATGCATTCTCTTTGTGAAACAAAAAGGTAAAATTCAAAATTGCAACTACATTCCATCAAATCCAGAGTAACATGTCAGGTATTTTTTGTCGAACTACATTCCATCAAATCCAGAGTAAACCATGTATTTGAAGAGAGTAGCAGCTTCAAAGCGCCAACTAAACACTGAAATTATGACCATGATACGCTCCATTCTGATCATCCAAAGCCTTCCTGTCCTGTCGCTGACCACCACATCGGCTTTAATCTCTTCAAACCTACAGCAATCAAAAGCTCCATTTCTGATCATCTGGAATTATCGTATTCAATACACATGAATGTGGAATCATTCTATTTTACACATGAATCAACTCTGAATGACAGGAAATGAATCAACTCTGTAAAGTACAGGAGAAGAGATGCCATACGAGAATTATCTTTTCATAATTTGTCACTGCTATCCAATTTCCATCTAATTTCCCCGAATGGGAATGCTTCGTCCTAACAATATCAGCTAACTAGAAAACCTATACAAGGAAAAAAATGAGGTGACCAAGATGCGACCATGTAGTAAATGAAATTATATTCCTTCAATTATATGGGAGATAAACTACAAGAGGTACATAGAGTCAACGCCAGGTCTGTAAGAACAGATTCCCAAAAACAGTATTGACTTTGACATTCAAATGTTGTCCATTTTGCAATGGTTCATGAGGAGATAAATCATACAAAAATTCAGTTCACAAACAGTCCATGGTTACCTCCACCATAGTTCATGTGCCAAAATTTGGATCAGCCAAAAAACAACTGCCATCTTGTTGCCAGCTCAGGCAAACACACCTGGTATGCAGTGAAGAAATCAACTTGTGTTTGCCGATCGCCTCACCCCTGAAAAGCCAGAGCAATTTGCAATGCACGCTGCAAGTTCTCGTGATCCTTGACAGAGGACAAGGTGAGCTACTTCTTTCGCTTAACTTTTAGAATTCTTCTCCCAGACTTTTCATTGTTGCCACCAGTGCCCATTGAAAAGCCACCTGAGGATGCTTGACTCTGCTGGCCAAATTGGAACATGCCTGGTGAGGCGGATGTAGTTGAAGCAAACTGAGTTGCCGGCGAACTAAAAACAATTGGAGTTGATGGTGAACTGCTTGCGAGACCAAAGGGTGAAGCTGTTGAAAAAGCAAAATGGTTCTTGTCCCCAGTCAGCCCTCCATTCATCTGATCAGTTCCTGTACTTAATCCAACAGTTGGGCTCCCTGTATCAAATAGTGGCGTTGTAGGTGAAGCATTTGGTATTGTAGGTGTAGCTAAAGTAAACAAGAATACAGGGCTCGAGGTTGAGCTAAAAGGTGAGGTGCCTGAAGTAGTATTTAGGGAGCCAAAAGACAGTGGAGCAGTTGTACTAGTTAAACTGCTGACATATATTGGTGACTCTGAGAATGCTGTACTGGGTCCAAACACAGAGCTTGTATCTGGCGATGATGATGCAGTTGTTGCAGAAGTACTGCCAGAACCAGCTGCAAATGAAAACACAGAGCTTGAATTGGTAGGGCTTGAACCTGGTGTTGATGAACCAAATGGTGAATTTGCAAAGCTTGGTGAGCTCCCAGGATTTACTTTTTCTGAAGATAGTAAGTTTGAATTGCTTGTTGAACTCTGTGCAAATAGTGAGTTGCTATGTCCTGATTGGGTAAACTGGTTTCCAGAGAACAAAGTAGACTGAGGTGAGGCTGCACTGGATTTGCCCTGGGCAGCAAACGAACTTGTAGTGCCAAACTGTGGAGAGAAACTAAAAGGGAAACTGCTGCTTGCTGCCTTGGATTTATCTTGGCCAGCTAATGAACTTTCACTGCCAGATTGTGAAGATAATTGGAATGGAGCACTGCCACCACTGATGGTGCTGGAACTCAATTGAGAAGTCGTGCAGGCAAACATCATAGGGGATGGCAATGAGCCTGTACCAACATTGGATAAGGTAAAGCTGCCCCCAGTTAAACTGCTCACTGAGCTGAACGTAGCTGTTACAGCAGGCTCAGTTTTGGCTTCAGTATCACTAGATTTATGTGCTGAAGAGGTTGATGTCTGGAATCCAGACTGAAATGAGAACTTTGGAAACGAAGTGGTTGAAGAATCAGCATTTGTAGAACAGACTGACTTCGTTGATCCACTAGAAGGAAATACAGTAGCAGCAGTAGATTTCATTGTATCTGCCAAGCCATTACTTAAGGCCGTTGGCTTGGAGGAAAAGACATTAAAAACAGGATTACTGGTGAAAGAAACAACTCGCCCAGAACTTTCAGAAGAAATTGGTGGTTTATCTACATTTGACTTTGTATCACATTGGTTAGAAATTGAGCCTTCTGAAACTGGTTTGAAAACCCTGGACAAAAAACATTAATATAAGACTAATGTGCTCCAGTCTTGCTAAAATAAGTAGAAATCCTAGTAAATTGGAAAGTGAAGCACAAATGGCATGCTTCAGACTAACAGATCTCAACTATAAAACGATAAAACAAAAGTAGTACTTTTGCATTAACCTACTTAATAACCATTACCCATTTCTCTTGCACAGGCACTTGAAATTTAAAACTTGCTTTCTAACTGTAATACATTTCAAACCACCCAATCAGAAACTAACCTTGGAATAATTTCCACAGATGTAACTGGTGCACTAGACGATGCAGACACTTGCGGCCTATCAACAGATAGTTTAGGTGGAGATGCCAATGTGGGTGTTGGAGGGGCTTGCGAATGGGCAGCCTGAGCAGCCGGGATCGGGAATGAAAAGCCATTTGATGAAGCCAGCATTTTGTTTTGGTCAATTTCACTGGATAATACCAGATTAGAAGGAGCATGTCTTCTCAAAGAGAATGCTGGAGGCTTCTCCTTAGTTATTATTCCAGAATTCATATCAGTATGCTCCGAGATTCGCGATTGCTTCTTCTCAGTTCTATCATTTGCTTGCTGAAGAGACAACTTTGTACTTCCTCTATAGTTCTCCATCTCCAAACAATCCTATAATAAAAAGAGATCAGTAAGTCGAAAAAAATATTATGTATCGTAGGAAAAGAGGTACTATTTATTCATACCTTGGGCATCAAGGCTGCAGATCTGTCAGACGTAGCATCAACAGTGTTGCCATCTATTGCAGCAGAGGTCAATTTAGCAGTGCCATTGGAGTAATAATTTAGTAAAGAAGACTCCTTGGGTCCTGATGAAGATGGTTTCAAAAAACTGCCCTGTGCTAATATTTCATTTTTCTGAGAAATAGGATCCTCGGCATCCAAGCCATCTGCATGTATTTGCCTTATTGCTAATGTGTCTTCCTTCTGCGAAGGAACTATGGTATCAAGCTGCTTCAATATCTTTGCAGCCATCTCAACTGACTGGGCTGGTGCCTGACCAAAACTGCTATCATGGGATATGCCATCCACACCACCTCGAGTAACATCACCACCTTTGTCCAGACACTGACGCTTTTGTGTTTGTACTGTGTGTTCCAAACCTTCGTCAAGTTTGCTAGCACGACTGCCAAGATATGTACGATCACCTGGCCGAGTTTCCAACAGTGGTGACACTCTGTTGTACCTGTGGCGCATTTTGCGTATGGGACCAACAGAGGAACTCTCATTGTTGAGAGCTGTACTCTTCCTTTTTAAAACCTGCTGATTCATTATTAATAGCATTATTGGTCAATGACATAAAATATCGATTATCCAAAAACTGTCACTAACTGCTAGCGATGTCTAAACTGTAAATGACAACCTGGAAATGTATGTTTGTTATATTTAAGCACTCGAGAACTACAATAGTAGTAGGGTAAAACCTTAGGATAAACAGTGCAAACAGTGGCCGATGAGGACCCAGGGCTCACCGGCGCACAGCAGAAGGGAGAGCACATTGTACCACTGGAGCTTGACACCAGAGGCTAGTTGTAGTTGGTTTCGCTCAGGCTCTAGAAAACTTCTAGGTCTGCCACTGGTTGCAAACTACTATTATCATGATTAAAGGAGGCTCAAGAATAGTTCCAGAGTTTTCTAGTTTATCCACAGAATCCAAAATAAAAGCTTGTCAGTACTTTACGCATAAAATAGGCAGGATCTAATTAATAAAATTTGCAATTATCAATGTATTTTAAAGGCAACATATTATGTGGTGAGTCAGATCGGTTAGACGTGCAGATTTGGATGTCAATATTAAAAGTCCAAACCTTTTGTCTCTATTGAAAGTCCAAACATTTCATCTCATGAATTATTCACTAGTTAAACAAAGAAACCTAGATGATAAAAAGTCATGCAGTAGCAATTCAATATAAAATCCAGAAGACTGGTAATAAACCCAAAACAAATTTACTGAAAAACAAGATTTTGTTTCATGATTAATACCTGTCTTCCAAATGTATGAACACTACTTGGAGCCTGATATGAAGATACAGTACCAGACAAGTCCCTGGAAGAAACAGCACTCTGAACAGATTGAGGAACTTGAGTTAGAGGTGTTACTAGTGGAGACATGGTATTATGCTCAAGAATGACGATAAAGTAAGGCAGTATGTAGAGCACTAGCTAATTGTACGTGTTTTCTATTGAAAAAAATCAATCATAGTGGTCCTAATATTGTTTAAAACAAATAAATCTGGCTTTTTTTGCATCAAACATGTCACTTTTTCACTAAAAGGAGCATTTCACGGTGTTTACACATGCTAATTAAAATTAACTCATATGCTAGACATATATATGACAATTTGGTCACCTTGAACTTTTCCATGTTAAACTGTGGTTTCAAAAGGTCAGATAAAAAAGAACATCGGATGAAACTCGGAACAATTTGCAAATGAGCAGTGTGGTGAGGTGGGCAGATTCACCAACAAAACTACTTTTATATGATAGATGAGCGTAAATATACATGCAGTATAGTGATCCTATGACAATAATGACATGTAATAAAGGAAGATAAATGCTTGATGGTTAACATGCTGCACTAAACGGCATTAAGGTATAATACATTCTTAGTTGTATTTTTGAGTTTCTCCAGTAGTCTGGCTGCCCAGTCAGTTTTTATGGAAGATATACACGATATCTGATGTACTATTGTGCTTTTTGTGCACATACATAGCAGAAATACTGCAGGCATAAAGTAATAACACATTGAATGAAGTAGGAAATAATAGAACCTTAAAATAAGGAGATGATGACATTTTGTATATTGCTGATCTATTCGGAGTTGTGTAGTTGCTCCCGAGACGATCAAAGGTGGTGGAAGCATGCATTCTTGAACTTGGGACAAGAGAGAGGGTGGCAGGCCTGACTATTTGTGCTGTGTTAGCTTCTATTGATTTGGTAGGCACAGAGGGATCATGCAATCTAAGACGTAATGGGGATCCCTTAGAAGATCTTGAGCCCATATATGCCTTTGCAAGTTCTGCAGGTGAAGCAACTTGACCCTACAGGAATGAATAGCATGAGGTTATGTTAAGCCTGTAGTCACAGAACAACATATGGCATATCAATGGTACATGGTATGAGCAAAATGGAACTCATGCCAGAATAGAACAGAGTATGTCTGCCAGGGACTCCTAAACTTGTGTTTCTAGAGTTGAAAATTGCACATTAGGCTCCTAAACAAGTATATGTGCATCGGCTCAAACTATGCCTAATAAACAACTACAGACAACCAGAAGAGCACTAGCAGATTGCTATCTAACATCTTTCAGAAGCTTGCAAAAGTAGTCACGCTAGTGAAAACATCCTTCAACTCCAAACAATGCTAATTCTCCAATAGTTCCAAGTAGCTATGACATGGTCGTCAATTTGAAATTTAGATTGTCTCCACACTGTAATTACCAAAAAAGTAGGATTAGACTTTGTTGAACCCCTTATACAAATTTTTGTACCCACTCAAATTCAGAGACCCAAGTGACACACCTGCAAAAATTTAGGGAATAGGGACCTACGTCGTGCCTTCCTCAACTTTGAAAAAAAAAACATAAATACAAACCTCTGTTGGTTAAAAGGTCTAACTCAAATATATGCCACTTATATTCTCAAAAAAAAAGTAATTATATGGTTACTTCAACACTTCAAATCATGTTCAGTACAGTATGCATGATTGCAAAAGATATCAATTTCATCAGATGAACAGGAATACTAGTTAGTGAGCAACATGAAAGCATACTTACAGAAGCGCTGAATGTTTTAGTGGTAAAATCAGCAGGTAAATCTCTAGATCCACTTTCCTTCTCATGAAAATGTATTTGCTTTATATTACCAACTTCTGGCTGCGATGAATTGGACCCAACAGTTCTAGATCGCAACAACTCAGACAAATATTCAAATTCACTCCTGCAAGACAGAAAGATTATTTGAAAGATAGATATATGTTTTCACATTTCTATTGGGCACTTGGACATTAGCAAAACAATCTGCACGTTGCACGCAATACGGAAACAGATATTAATACTTTTACTTTTTGCATAATGCATCCAGCATAATATCAATGGAATGGATTCGTAAGAATAGGATCTAGAAAACAAAGGCAATAAGACATGATTTTGATCTTTGACTCATACAGAAGCATGAAAGTATTAAAGGATAAATGAGGAATGAAATATCATGCAGATTTATTCCCTAATTGTATTGCTTCTCCACAAATCATATACAACTGAATGCTGGTTCATTAACTGCAACAAGAAATGTGGACCGCCATAGTGCACCGGTACTTTTATTTTCTTTATGCAGAATGTATCAACTTTCTTAGTGTTTTCCAAGGTATCAAGCCTAAATGTGACTACAATGAAGTTAGTAGTAAACCCAAATTGCACCATAGAATATTGTCTCAGTAAGTGATAGAAAGCAAGAAGAAGGGAGAATGTACTACATGCTGTACAAGAGAGAAAGTTGCAACGTAAATGAGGATATGAAGAAAAGGAAGACACAGGTAAGGTAAGAAAAATTCTCTAAGGTAACTGAACCTTCCAAAAATGTCGATGGTATTTTCTACAACTAACTAATATCAAGGCAAATGCCATACAACCTTCCAGTCCTTAATTCCCAGGCATTAGAACTTAAGTACACTTTTGTGCTCCTAAACAAGACAAACCAGATAAGGAAATCCCATGTTTTCTGTAGTCTCATGGTCGCAATTTTCCTGGTCATGCAGACATTATTAGTAGTGCATTCCATTTCATGATAATAACATGACGCGAGTTATGAACTTCATGGATGTATCCTATCATTGCCGATCAAGGAATGGGTGCACTTGTGCGGCTTAAGCGCTATAAGGTTGGGGCACCCATCCCTTGTATGCGGCCTTGTAGACCTTTTTTTAAAACACTGATTTTAATAATGCTCAAATTACTTTCCGAACATCGGCTTATTGATGTTATACAAAAACAGGTACTTGCCTTGTGAATGTCCTCTGTTTCAAAAGTTCTTCAAGATCAATAGCGCCATAGCTATCAGACCTTAGAATTCCATCTCCATCTTTGGCAGAATCCTGTGGATTGCCAATGGACAGATTCCACATACAAAGCAACATATATTTAAGAACTTGACCATACAGAAGATTCAAAAGGGTATAAAGGTAAAATAAGTAGCATTGGCACTGGACAAAAATGTAACTTAAAGAAGATGAATTCTTCATATTGTTATGCAAGCATTCTACTATTATCCGCTCAAAGAAGTAGCAATTAATGAATCTTGCAAGAATAATGACAACCAGATATTTCGCATGAAAAGGTTAAATTCTACCGGCTTAAAATAGATACCTGAAGTCACTGTTTAAAATTTTAAATAGATTCGCAGTTCTTAAATAAAGCACAGCCAACATCTAACCATGATTACTAGTAGGTTATTATCGTGTCACCCAACACCCGACAAGTACAATGTGGAATATGTATAAATGTACAATATGCATTTATTGCATCGGCTTACATTAGCAATGGCTCCAATGCTGTCTTCTCCTTCTGGAATGTCATCTTCTGTACATGCAAACAACAGGAAACTTTATAAGTTTGCCAGCAGCCACTAACACAGGAATCGACAATTGCCACTTTGTATCAAAGCATAGATTATGCTGCCATCCCCTGATGGTCAGAACATCGGACAAGGTTAGCAGCTACTTCATAACATAGCTAAGAGTACATATGCAACAGCCGATCTAAGTTGATATAAAGCTAAATCAAATATCTAGAGGGATTAGAGATGATTTGACATATACGAAATTATACAAGCAACTATGTTCCAATAGCAGATTACACAGCATTAACACGCCCAACAAAGCTAACGGCAAACGCATTCGAACAAACCTAAAGGGGGAGGCGGAGGCGATGGCGGAGTATCGAGCGTCTCCGCCTGCGAGGGCACCTCATCGAGCAATTCGGGCAGCGAAGGCGGCGCGTCGAGCGTCTCCCTCTCCGGTTCCTGCGGCGGCGCGGGGAGCGGCGGTGGCGGCTTGGGGAACACAGAAGACAGGAGTCGCGAAGCGCCGCTGGCTATGAGGCGGGAGAACCACCCGGCGCCGCCCCCATCGCCGCCGCCGAGACGAGCCGCCGCGGCGGCTGGAGCAGGAACGGGAGCAGGGCGCGCGTAGGGCGAGGCTGCGGCGGCGCGGGACGGAGGGCGCCTTCGGATCTTTCCACCCGCGCCCAAGCCGCCGTCGTAGGCTCCCCGGGAGGCCATGTGACGGCGGCGATGTGGGGGCTTAGGGTTTCGGGGATCGCGGAGGCTAGGGTTTTGGAGAGTCGAACCGAAGGAGCCCACGAGGAGGAGGGGTGGGATGCTGATTATAAGGAGTTTCGAGGGGCTATTAGTAAGGGCGCCTTTGGTAGAGATTTTCGGGGATGATTCTCAATTGGATCAATTGGAGTTGAGTCAAACGGGCAAAAAAAAATCTTCCCGATTCTTAACCGAATCGATTCGCTGTGATTCTCAATTTTACATATAAATGGAGAATCAGGCAAAAGGTGGCTTCTCGTGAGAATCCAACGAACGAAAATTGAAAATCCCCATAAAAATTCATAAAATCCCCATAAGAATCAGAATCATAAAATCAGAATCATAGAATCTGGAGCTCTACTAAACATGCCCTAATTTATGTTCTTGTTCTTCATGGCAGTTAGTAATTCAGATTCATGACTTCCTTGTACGCTGGCCGGCTACTCTTACGTCTAAAACAAGATTGCTATGTGATTTTTCATTATTGTGTGTTATTTTTGGAAAATAAATTTCTCAATGCTATACCAACTATGTCTTCGTGGTCTGTTAATAAATCTCGGCTTTCCTATTCCTTGATTGCCACATCTAAAAATCACACTAGATTTCGGAATGCATTGTGTATTATTCCCGTCCCAGGATTAATCCGGGTACATAGAGTACAAGTTTGATGATACAAAACCAACAAAATAAAAAGTTAAATATTACCTTAATACAGAGGCGCTTTAGGCCTCACACTCAAAGAAAAACAACAGCAGTGGAAAACGGGCCTACGGCTCCACTTCACAGGCAAGCTCAACTGAGGTACAAGTTAGGTCTTCTAATCTTCTTCTTTGACTTCTTTTACTGAAGAGGGATTAAGCAAGAATGAGTACCACCCACTCTACTCAACAAGTCATACCAGAAATGCACATTAATGCAAAGCAGAACAAGCAAGTGGCATAATAGAGTTTATTTGCGAAAAGCCATAGTTTTAATATTTTTAATTTAAAAGCATATTTAAAACATGGTCCTATTCTAAGTCATAATTTTAATATCAACCAGGTCACGTAACCCCGCGATCCTGCCTTAAACCAGGTTATTCCATATGATTACACCATTATGATTCCAACATCCCAAAGTTTTATAAAAATAAGACTAACTTTGGATACATTGCTTAGCTCGCCCATAACCGAGGACGCAGCTATTCGAATAGTTTTTAACTCTGGTCAGAGTTGTACACTTTTTCCATAAGATACAATCTCAACACACATTGCCACGGGCCACACGCCACGCACCACCACGAGACCCAGATAGAGGTCATGACAAGCCTATCCATCTAACTCAACCCAAAATAGAGGAACCCGCTGAGGTTTCACTGCCCGCCAGTCCCCAATGAGGTGAAGGTCACCGGTGTTAGTGTGGAAACACCTCTAAAGGAGATCCGGAGGGATCCCCTTTGTGAGTTCGGCAGGGAAGTGAATGTGTTTTGATCGGTCGAAGGTTGTGCTGAAGTAAATGAGACGCAAGGGTTTATACAAGTTTGGAGCAGTCGGAGGTGTAATACCCTAAACCTGTTGTGTTCTTGGTTCTTCTTTTCCCTTATGAGATTACAAAGGTTTGGATCCTCCTCTCTTTGCCTTCGCTCTCCCCTTATATCTTTGGGGGAATACCATAGCGGCCACACTGCTCGAATTAAAGAATTAGGTATGTTGTGTCTTGTCTTGTGCTGGCTGTTGGCTCCAGCCGCTTCTCCCTCCCAGGGCCCTCTTCAAGTTGGTGAGGTATGGAGCAGTGGTGGACCGCCACGCGTCTAGTGTGGCCGTCCTAAGCTTGCGAAGGAAGGCTAAGCTTGTCTCACTGACCGGCGGGCCATGCGCTTGCCTCTCGCCAAAGGAATAGGTGCTGGGAGAGATGAAGTAGGCAGCGCAGTTGCCCATGCCGCCTGCCATCCCACTCCCCATGTCAGAAAAAGGGCAATGATGGCCTGGTGTAATGCCCAGAAATTCACCACCGAAATTCTGAACATTCATGTGTATTAAATCCCTGTCCAGGAAAGCCAGGGTACACAAATCTAAGTTGCCATACAGAGTGCGTCTTATAAATAGAGTAAAAGTATAATATATAAATGCAGCGAAAGAAGGGAAATAAAGTCTATAAACATCTGGTCAAGCAGCAGCTTTCATCCCACAGGCATCTTGACGGTGGAGCCAGCCTAGTCCTCCAGGTGATCATCATCCGACACGTACTCCGCCACTGAGAGGGGGAAAAGGAGCAAGACTGAATACCACCCACAGTACTCAGCAAATCACATCCACCAATATGCATAATGCACATGAGGCAAGAATAGGCTAGGGGTTTATTTGCATAAAAACAGTTGTAAACAGTAGTAGTTCGCAAACGTTAAAAAGGTTGATTAAGTGAACAATATTAATCCTCCACTAATTAACGTTACACCATGTTAACCAGGCCCAACCATCCATAAGAACTATACCAGTTCTATTAAGTCATTTTAATTAAGTAAAGGTAACACTAATCACGGTGAGTCTTGACTAATCGCCCATGACCACGGGTGTGGCTATTCGAATAGATTTAAGTCTGATCAGAGGTGTACAACTGTACCCACAAGACACAGCTCCACACACATTCCCGTGTGCCGGTGCATCACCATGATACCCCGTGAGAGGCTGTGACAGGACCGTTCACGCAACCTCTCCCAAACCATCCACATCACGCTGAGGTTGTACCTGCCAACAGGACATCCTATATTGGCCAGACTACCCCCCTTGTGCCACAATGGATCCAGAAGCCGATCAACCCTACCCCGGGCCGACCCAACTCCATCACACCCATCCTCACCATCGATGCCTAGGAGAGGGAGAAGAGACGCTACAAGCCCAGCCGTTGCCCACGCTGACTTGTGGAAAGTACGTGTGTTTGCCCAAGGGGTCCCACAAACCGGTCCTTAATTGCCATGGGTACGACCAACAAAACCATACATCCACAGCCCACCATTTATGTCGATGTTTTACACCAGCAATAGAACTATATGGCTACTCAGCAAGGGAAAACTCGGTGGATTGCAGAGGAACACGAAGAAGATTTTATACTAGTTCAGGCCCTCGATGTGAAGTAATACCCTATGTCCAGTTGTGGTGTTATTCCTCTGAGGTATTTGTCAATTAATGATCTCGTGTGTCGTTCTCTGCTCTCAAGGGGCGCCCTGTCTCCTTTTATATACTAGGGGGCCGGGGTACGGGATAGGAATCTCAGCAGAATACGGCCAAGGGATTTCCTTCTTAGAGATAGATCTTACCTAGCTAAGACAGTACATTCCTTATTATACAAGGCAAAGCCTACCAGGTGTTACTATATCTCTAACTACAAGACTCGGCCCATCCTCTATCCGAGTGGCCCATATACTTGTGATGAGGTACCCGGGGCCCATGGCCTCTACAGTAGCCCCTGAGATCTTTATAGTTGAGTCATAGCTGATGCCGAGTTCTCGTTCTCCACGGTGAAGATTGCCCGAGTGCATTACTCCCGAGTACTCTGTGTCCGAGTGCTTCTTCTTTCCGAGTCCTGCTTCATGTCAGCTGGCAACGAGGCTATGAAAGGCTTCATATTAATGAATAAATAGTGTGTGCCGAATAGGCGTACCTATTAGGTGTAGCCCCCGACTTTGTGCTTAATTGTGAAGACAATTAAACATAAAGTCAAAGATCTTTAACCTTGTAGTCTTTCCTGAGTAGATTACTACTGGTATATAAGACTCTTCGGTATCATGTCAACCGGAATATGATTTATAGTCTTGCCGAATAGCATGCCACTCGTATATGGAACTTTTCAGCTTCATGTCAGCTGTAATAGGGGGTTTATAGTCTTTCCCGAGTGGCGTCCCACTCGGAAGTTAGATCCTCAGCGTCATGTCAGCTGGAAAAGATATTTATAGTCTCTCCCGAGTAGTGCACTACTCAGAAGTTAGACTCTTCAGCATCATATCAGCCAGAATAATGTTGCTCATGACAACTGGTGGCCAAGCATATAGGCCGAGTACCACTGTATGAAAATAAATTCATTGCGTGGTCAGGTGTACTCGAGAAAGATACATGCATCCCTAATTTTAATGAAGACCAGCTTGTGATCCTTGTAAGGATATATCCTCGAGACCTGGTGGATAAAACAGATACCCAAACATATATGTTTAGCAATAAGGCTCTCATGAAGCATATCTGTTTACCTCATCGGTTCCTGTTAGTAGCACCAGCACTACGATTTTAAAACAGCCAGTGAGCGGCCCATTATGAGTGTGCTACTATAGAAACTCATATCTTGGTGGTCCAGTACTGACTGTGTAAGCCCAAGCCCATTTAGTCGGCACAGGCTCTATAAAAGACGGGGAGAGAAAAAAAGATTCCTTCATCTTCCCCAAAGCAACCAATCGTTTCGTCTTCCGCCTCTGCACCCAAATTTTGCCTTTCACTTCGCTAGGGTTCACTGTTGCTTGCTGTTCCCCACTAGAACTCGGGCGATTCCGATCTTCTCTGTCTATTCCAAGCCACCAATCACATTTCCCCCAAACTTCGCCGCCCCCAAGCATGTCGAAGGCTTCAGATTCTGCGGGTGCGTCGGAGAACGCCTGGCCGTCTTCGGATTGTGGCACGGTGAAGCTGAAGCTGCTGGAGAGTCAACTGAAGCTGCAAAACCAGGAGGTGATTCATTGCCGGCCAGCTAAGGGTGAGTCGGTTCCAAATCCTCGATCCGGCGAGACCGTAGTATTTGCCTCTTTTTTTCGACTGGGGCTTGTTCCTTCCCTCTTCTGCATTCTTCCGCCACATCCTTGACTTCTACGGATTGGAGTTGGTGAATTTGAATCCCAACTCGATCCTTCAAATCTCCATATTTGTGACTCTCTGCGAATGTTTCTTGGGCGTGGAACCCCACTTCAACTTCTTTAGGCATTCGTTCCACTTTAAACCCCAGCCCTCCAAGAGTAGCATCCAAGTGATCGGGGGGCTGGTCTTTAATTGAGGAGCGAGAGGAAGAAAACATACATCGATCTTCCTTTGAAATCTTCCTTGAAAGGTTGGCACAAGGAGTGGTTCTATTGTTTAGATCTGACACCCTCCTTGCGTCCATTTACCGGCTTGCCATCGGTGGTTTCACCAAATTGGTCAACAGATCCAACCTTTGAGGAGATGTGCCAAGTGCATCAATTGTTGGCGAAATTGGACAGCTTTAAGAAAGCCAGCTTGACCGGACCTTGGGTGGCCAGGCATTTTCTGACTCGGCGCATCCAGCCACTGATGCTGAGAGGCGTGTTTGGTTGGGATTACTTGGGAAAATATGACCCTGACCGAGTTAGCCACGAATCGGCCAATGAGCAGAAAGTGACCGAAACCCTATTTGGTTATTTCTCCAGCGGGGTGGTCGAGACTGAGGACGAGAACGCCGCATCGCGTCTTATAGCCACAATCGGCCCCGTCCCCAGGTAACCTTCGTCTTTCTTCTATAATGAATGCCGGTGAGCTCGTATATATGATTACCCAGCATTGTGTGATGTACTTTGTCGAATCATCTGTAGTGGTGCGAGAAGTTTGATGATGACTCCCGCCCGTTGTCAGCCTCCAAGTCAAAGAAGAGGCCGAGGAGTCCTTCTACTGCCTAACCCGACTCAAAGAGAGCGAGGAAAAGACCAGTCACGTATCGGGGCAAGAAGGCCGTGACGCTGAGTGCCGCGGCAGGAAGCTTGAGGATAAGGGACACAGCCGGTGCGGCACCCAGGCCATCAAGTCCTAGGCCAGGACCAACGCAGCTGAGCTCAACACGGTCGAGCCCGTCAAAAGTGCCACCGAGTACGCGGTCAGGGCAAGCGCCGCCGAGTACCCAAGAGCCCGAGCCGGCCATACCGCAAATGAGAATGACTCGGGAAAGAACGCCACCACTGACTGCCGCGCCGACTGGCTCGGTAGCCGGTCGCAGCGCGCCGTCGGGGCCTGGATCACCCGGTGGGAAACTTAAGTTCTCCAAGAGGTGAGCTATGTTGTATCTTCTGGAATTCTTGTCCGCTGTAGCAATGTTTTAATGTTCGACTTGTTATGCAGCGTCGATATCGATCTTAAGGAGACCGCACTGGCCACTCCGATTGTTGAGCCTGCCCCAGCCGAGCCGGTGCCCACGAGTGTGCATGCCGAGTCGGAGGCTGTCCTAGTCGCGGAGACCGAGATGGTCCCGACTGCAGGGCCGCCAGCACTGTCCGACCAAGGGGCGGTTGCCGAAGCTGCCAACCCAGCCCCCGAACCAACGCCTATCGTTGAAGCCTTAGCCGGAGCCCCCGAGTCAGCCCCCGAGCCAGCTCCCGAGGCCGCAGGGACCGCCGAGGTGGGGGCCAGGACTCCATCACCATCATGGTCGTTGTCGTCGTCATCATCGTCGCCGCCGCCTAAATTGCCGAACCTCCCCAGGATTGAAGCGCCACCGTGTAAATTTGCTAGGACATTCCGGTGGACGGCGCCCGACGGGACCGCGAAAAGGTACAAACATGACGAGACTGCGGCGAAAAAGGAGCTTGAGAACTTGCTCCAGGCCATGATTACCGCCTCCCAGGGGATTCAGGTGTCGTCTTTGTTGTGCTGGAGTCTTGATAATCTTCCTTGTGCATGCGTTCTGTCAACTGATTCTGCTCTGACATGCTTTTCTCAGAAACTTGTCGACCGCGCCGAGAAGATGAACGAGGTCCTGACCGAGGTCGCCCCTCACCTCCAGGAATTGGACCAGCTTCGGGAGCTGAAGGCCACGTTGGAGGGGCGGGAAACTTGGCTGAGGGATGCCGTCGCTCAGCTCAGGACCGAAAAGTGGGACCAAGCCAAGAAGATCAGAGGTAAGTTCCCCGCATAAACCTTCCTGACCAGGCCCTTGTTGTGATTCCTCTAGCTATGCCGTCTCCCGACTGCCCAGTTGTGTCCTGACTGCCATGCCGAGTACTTGACTGTTTTGATGTGCAGCCCTTGAAGCCAAGTTGGAGGCCCGAGCAGAGGAAAAAGTCTGGCTGGAGGAGGCCGAGAGAGCCAGGGCCGAGCTTGAAAGAAGCGAGGCCAGTCTGACAAAGGCCAATGCCGAGCTCGAGCAAGAGAAGGCCGCCGCCAAGCTCGAGGACGAAAAAGGCGAACTGGAGAAGGTCGCAGCCAAGTGGGAGGCCGACTATAAAAGTAAGCCTCCGCCCTGAGAGTGACTTTAACCAATCCATTTATTGCTCTGTCTGCCATTTTGCCTAACGAGTTTACTCGTTGATGAACCTGGGAAGCTGCAAGAGTCAATTCCCAGGTCTAATTTGAGGCTTACAGAGAGGAGATAAGACTTGTCCAGTGCTCGCAGGAGGCCCTCGTCGACTCGGTGAAAGGACTCCTTGACCTTATAGATCCTTGCCCCGTGGGAACCAGCTACACTAGGATCCCCCAGGTAGAGGCGCGCCTTGAAGGTGCACCGAGTGCCCTGAAGAGGTACTCGGATGAGCGTGTTATTGCCGGCGTGGCCCAGACCCTGGCAATGACCAAATCCATCTACCCGAGGGCAGACATTGAAGCCATCGGGGAGGGGTTTACCAAGGAGACGACGCCTGAGGAGGCTCTGGAGCTGATAGCCGGGGCAAGGCCGACTGCGGAGATAATCACCCGAGACCTAGGTCTGTAAGAGCAATATATCATATTGTCGGTATGCAGAAACTTTTGTGAGTACATGTGTAAATATATGTGCAATGCCGCCAAGCCCTAAGTTGTTACTCAGTTGTCATTAGCTTTACCCGACTATATGGTCTACGCCGAGTTAGTCTATAGGAACTTAACAAAAATCGTTCACCAGAAAGCTGTACTCGGGCAAACATAATAAAGTCGTAGCAAAACTTCATAACTTAAGTAACACAGGCTCGTATGTTATTGACAAAGCACATATGATACATGCAGCCCCCGACTCACTACTCGGTTGGGACAAGCGGCGTAGTGAGTCAAGAAAGAACTGTACACATGGAAAAAATGTAAAACTCAGGTATAGAAAGGACGTAGTTGTTCTATATTCCATGAGTTGCTGATAAGGGCACCGTCTTCGGTCTTCAGTCGGTAGGCGCCTGGCCACGTAACCTCGGCTATAATGAACGGCCCTTCCCAGATTGGGGATAATTTGTGCCTGTCTTTGGTGGTTTGTATTTTCCTCAGGACGAGATCTCCAACCAAAAAGGTGCGGCCACGGACATTGCGATTGTGGTAGCGACGCAGACTTTATAGATACCTTGCTGACTGGATTGTTGCGATGTCCCTTGCTTCTTCCAGCTGATCTAATTCGACCAGTCGGGTATTATTGGAGATGTCTTCTAAGTAAGCCCGAACTCGCGGAGAGCCGAACTGTAACTCGGTAGGTAGCATAGCCTCGGCACCGTAGACCAGGAAGAAAAGGGATTGCCCTGTTGCCCGACTAACTGTGGTTCTAAGAGACCAGAGAACAGATGGGAGTTCTTGTATCCACCAGCCCGCATATGGTTGTAGTCGGTCGAATATCCTGGCTTTGATACCTTGAAAGACCATACCGTTGGCTCATTCAACCTATCTGTTGCTCCGTGGGTGTGCCACAGATGCGTAGCAGATCTTGATGCTGAACTCTTCACAGAAGTCTTGGAATACATCGCCCGTGAACTGAGTACCGTTGTCGGTGATGATGCGGTTAGGGACCCCGAATCGGTATAGTATGCTCATGATGAAGTCCTTTGCTTGTGCCGTTGTTATTGTTGCAACGGGTTTGGCCTCAATTCACTTGGTGAACTTGTCCACTGCGACAAATAGATGTGTGAACCCTCCTGGCGCTTTCTTGAAAGGCCCGACCATGTCGAGCCCCCATACTGCGAATGGCCAAGAAATAGGGATAGTTTGGAGTTCTTGGGCTGGGAGATTGGTTTGTCATGCATAGAACTGGCAACCTTCGCATGTGCGAACAATGTCCTTGGCGTCTATGTCTGCTGTTGGCCAGAAAAATCCCTGTCTATAAGCCTTTCTGACTAACGTCCTGGATGCGGCGTGGTTGCCACATATGCCCGAGTGAATTGAGTGCAGAATCTACTTGCCCTCCTCGGTGGTGACACAGCGCATGAGGACACCGGATGCACTTCTCCGGTACAGGTCTTCTCCGACTAGCAGGAAGCTCTTGCTTCGACGTTTGACTTGCTCGGCCTGACTGCGATCGTCTGGGAGTTCATCGTCCTGGAGGAATTTGATGACGGGAGTCTGCCAGTCTTGACATATGTGCAGCACCTCGTCAGTAGCCGGGGTAGGTTCGCCTCCCGAGTGCTCCGGCGCCGGTTTCTTCTTGACTAATGGCTCCATGAGTTGCTCGACAAAGATTCCAGTCGGGCCTGCTTCTCGCTTGGATCCCATATTTGCCAGTTTGTCTACAGCATCATTGTATTGTCGTAGGACATGTGTTATCTCCAGCCCGTCAAACTTGTTCTCCATCTTGCGGATCTCCTGACAATATGCCACCATGGTATCGTCGAGACACGTCCAGTCTTTCATTACTTGGTTTACCATGAGCTGGGAGTCCCCGCGCACAACCAGTCGACGTATGCCGAGTGATATAGCGATGCGGAGCTCATGGATAAGTGCCTCGTACTCAGCGACGTTGTGGGAAGCCGGGAACTGGATTTGGAGAACATACTTGAGTTTTTCGCCGATGGGGGATCTCAGTACGACGCCAGCTCCGGTGCCGCCGATCCGTAGAGAACCGTCGAAGTACATTGTCCAGTACTCTAGCTTTTCTGTTGATGTGGGTAGGTGAACTTCTGTCCACTCGGCCACGAAGTCGGCTAGAGCTTGTGATTTGATTGCTGTCCGTGACTGAAAGGTGATGTCGAACGCCATCAACTCGAGCGCCCATTTAGCGATTCGGCCGGTGGCCTCGCCGTTGTGTAGGACGTCCCTGAGTGGAAACGATGTGACCACCGTGACTTGATGTGCCTGAAAGAATGCACCAGCTTCCGGACAGTGATGAGTAGGCCGTAAAGTAGCTTTTGGACCTGCGGATATCTCGTTTTTGAGTCGGCAAGGACCTCGCTGACAAAGTAAACTAGCCGTTGTATTTTTTGGATGTGACCCGGTTCGGGTCGCTCAACCACCAGCATCGTGGTGACTACCTGAGTAGTTGCCGCCAGATATAGCATTAGCGGTTCTTGGGGCATAGGTGACGCCAACATGGGGGGTGATGTGAGAAATTTCTTGAAGTCTTCGAAGGCTTGCTAGGCTTCGGGAGTCCACTGGAAGTCGTCGGCTTTTTTCAATAATTTGAAGAAGGGCATACCTCGTTCGCCCAGTCGGGAAATAAACCGGCTGAGTGCCGCCATGCAGCCTGTCAGCTTCTGGACATCCTTCTGGTTAGTCGGGGGAGCCATGTTCATTATTGCGTTGACTTTCTCAGGGTTGGCCTCGATTCCGCGATGTGAGACGATGAAGCCGAGTGGCTTGCCGGATGGCACACCAAAGGCGCATTTTTCCGGATTCAACTTCATCTTGAATCTTCGAAGATTGAGGAAGGTTTCTTCCAGGTCAGCGATGAGGTCTTCTTTGGACTTAGTCTTGATTACCACATCGTCGACGTAGGCTTCCACGTTGCGCTCGATCTGGGTGTGTAGACACCGCTGAATTGGCCGTTGATACGTTGCTCCAGCGTTTTTCAAACCGAACGGCATGGTGATGTAGCAGTACGCTCCAAATGGCGTGATAAAAGATGTCTTGAGACAGTTCTCCTCTTTCAAGCTGATTTGGTGGTATCCCGAGTAACAGTCGAGAAAGCTGAGAAGGTCGCATCCTGCGGTTAAGTCCACCACCTGGTCTATTCTTAGTAAACCAAATGGGTCCTTGGGGGCACGCCTTGTTGAGATCAGTGTAGTCGACGCACATGCGCCATTTACCGTTTTTCTTCCGGACCAGGACTGGGTTTGCCAGCCAATCCGGGTGGTAGACCTCTTTGATGAACCCAGCTGCAAGAAGCTTTGTAATCTCCTCCCGGATAGCATCCTTTCGGTCTTGAGCGAAGCGGCCCAGCCGTTGTTTGACTGGCTTGGCGTCTGTCTTCACGTTTAGGGCGTGCTCGATCACCTCCCTTGGTACGCCCGGCATGTCGGATGGTTTCCACACGAAGATATCTTTGTTGGCTTGGAGGAAGGTGACGAGCGCGTCTTCCTATTTGGGGTCGAGTCCGGTCCCGACTAGGGCAGTCTTGGAGGGGTCGCAAGGGTCCAGGGGGATTTTCTTTGTGTCCGAGTCCGCTGAAATTCCCGACTTCGCTGCTTTCTTGGCCAGAACTGGGTCTTGCTCGACTTCTGCTCTGATGGCTTGCCGGATGTTGTCACGCCCGACTGCTGCCTCTTGTGATTGAGCCAATTCGTAACTCTCCTTGTCGCAAGTAAAGGCTTGCTTGACATCGCTGCGTAGGGAGAGGACTCCTGCTGGCCCTGGCATCTTGAGCACCATATACGTATAGTGCGGTACCGCCATGAATCTGGCGAGCGCCGATCGTCCGAGTATGGCGTGGTACGCAGTCTCGAAGTCGGCAAGCTCGAAGCAGATGTTTTCTGTGCGGAAGTTATCCCGCGTGCCGAAGGTTAGTGGCAAAGTAATCTGCCCGAGTGGTGTTGAAGAGAGGCTGGGAATTATCCCATGGAAGGGCGCCGTACTCGGCCGCAGATCTGAACGAGGAGTCTTCATCTCATCCAGAGTCTTGGCGAACAGGATGTTGAGCGCGCAGCCTCCGTCTATGAGCACCTTCTTCAACTTGATATTCTTGACAACCGAGTCCAGGACGAGTGGGTAGCGTCCCGGGTGCGAGACCCGATTTGGGTGATCTGCGCAATTGAATGTAATGGCCATCTCTGACCAGCGCATGTACTAGGGGGTGTCCGTCGTAGAGACTGTGTTGATGTCGCGTGCAGATAGCTTCTGTTTTCGCTTGGACTCGTACGCGAGTGGCCCTCCGAAGATGTGATTGAGCTCGGCCTAGGGATCTTGGAAATCGTTGGCCGAGCCTGAGTCTGGCTTGTCCTTGTCCTTGTCGGCGCTAGACGATGAAGCCTGCTCGGAGGCAAACTTCTTAAGCATGTAGCAGTCTTTGGCCGCGTGCTTACCCTTGGGGTGGAAGGGGCATGTCCCTCTCATGACTTTTTGGTAGTCGTTATTCCGTGGGGCCACGGCTGAGTACGCTCCATGTTGCCCACCTCGTTGTCCGACTTCCGCTTGCAGCCGCCGGTCTTGTTTTGAGATGGCTCGTCGGCTTTTGCCTTTTGTTCTTTCTGTCGGGACTCCTTCTTCTCATCGAGGGCCTCTGCGATCACTTCAGCCGAGTCGGCGTACTTATTCGCCATGTCGAAAAGAGCCCGAATAGAGGATGGTGGCTTCTGAGTGAATTTCGCGATGAACGGGGCGTCCTTTACTCCCTTGCTGAAGGCGGCGATGACGGCCTCGTCTCTGATCATTGGGATCTTGTTGTGCTTCTCGGAGAATCTCTTGATAAAATCGCGTAGAGACTCATTCTTCTTCTGGTGTAGTTGATACAAATCGTGCTCAGAAGAGGGCCTCTCGTAGGTTCCCTGAAAATTAGCGATGAACCGCTCCCTGAGTTCTCCCCAGGAACCGATCGACCGCCTCGGGAGCCCTGTCAGCTATGTCCTCGCCAAGTCGGCTAGCGCGACTGGGAGGTAGTTAGCCATGGCTTTGCGGTCGCCCCCAGCAGCTCGAACCGCCAGGGTATATACGGTGAGCCAGGACTCGTGATTTGTTTTGCCGTCATACTTTTCAATTCTTGTGGGCTTAAAGCCAGTCGGCCAGTCGACGTCCTGTAGCTCCCGAGTGAAAGCTGGAATGCCTTCGTCTTCGTGAGGGCTCGGGCTTTGACCATGGCGGTTAAACCGCTCGTGATGGAGATCGAAGCGCTCGTTTTTGTCCTCCAGTCGGTGGCGCTCGTCTTCGTGTCGTTCGTGGCGCCGAGCGTTGATGGTGTGGCGGAGGTCATGTTGTAGGCGTTCTCGAAGATCTTGGTTGGGCCGGCGGTCATACTAGTGGCGCTGCCGGTTGTCATTGTTGGTATTGCTGAGTGACGTTTGCCTAGACTCCTCGCGTGGCCGACTTGAGCCGGCCGCCCGGCACCGTGTTGATGTAGATGAACCCGCCGCTGGGGATCCCGACCAGTTAGTCGGTACTATGGTATCATCCGACTGCTGTTGTTGTTGTTGGCAGGCAGCAGCCGTAATCATCGCCTTGATCTTGGCGATAGTTGGGGTGGCCTGGTGATCAGGCCCGAGCTGGAGCGTGTCCAGCAAGGTTGCGGTGGCCACAACATTCTGTTGTGGTGTGACGAAGACGTCATGATAGCCGACTTTAGTCTGGAGAATCTGCTGCTAAGCTGCTCGCCAAGCCTTGCGTAGCCCGTCATTGCGAGCCTCGTGGTCAGCCTCCTCCTGTTGTCGTAGTCGGCGCGCCTCCTCCTGTTGCTCTTCTTGTAGTCGACGCACCTCGGGTGGTGGTGTTGAAGCTATGAAGATCTCATGGGGGAGGAGGAAACTCGCCAGACTGGAGTCAGAACTAGCGTTCGAACCGTTATCCGACTTGGAGTCGGACTCCGAGTAGTTTATTGGAGTAAGAACGACTCTGACCTCTCTAGATCCAATCTGAAACGGCGCTTGGCCGTGTCCAAACTGAATCGCAGGAGATCGGGTCTGCTGCGTGGGATGTAGATCCGTAGCGTCACCAAATCCTTGTGGGAAGTTGACGATCTCTCCCGTTCTTGGCCCAACCCAGGCTGGCTCAAGGCCTAGCGCAAGTCGGACACCGAAGGAAAGAGTTGTCCCAATGCTCGGCGAAGTGAAGGACTGCCGCAGTATATCGTTGAAGGAGATTGCGGCGTCCTGTGGGCCGACTAGCGCAACGTCGGCTGGCTCCTCGGCTGGTTGGATTGGATCTGCTTCGGCCAAGGTAAGGTTGCCGATCTGGTCGGCAATGAAATCGAGGCTTCCAAAAGAAATTATGTCTCCAGGGGAGAACTTGTCGCCGTCGATTCTGGTTGCTGGATCCATCGAGCTTGTAGATGTGAAACTCGCCGGAGCCCCTACCTGGCGCACCAACTGTCGATGTTTTACACCGGCAATAGAACTATAGGGCTACTCGGCAAGGGAAAACTCGGTGGATTGCAGAGGAACACGAAGAAGATTTTATACTGGTTCAGGCCCTCGATGTGAGGTAATACCCTACGTTCAGGCCCTCGATGTGAGGTAATACCCTACGTCCAGTTGTGGTGTTATTTCTTTGAGGTATTTGTCGAGCAATGATCTCGTGTGTTGTTCTCTGCCCTCAAGGGCCGCCCTGCCTCCCCTTATATACTGAGAGGCCGGGGTACAGGATAGGAATCCCAGCCGGATACGGCCAAGGGATTTCCTTCTTAGAGATAGATCTTACCCGGCTAAGATTGTACATTCCTTATTATACAAGGCAAAACCTACCGGGTGCTACTATATCTCTAACTACAAGACTCGGCATATCCTCTATCCGAGTGGCCCATATGCTTGTGATGAGGTACCCGGGACCCATGGCCTCCACAATTTATATCAAATTTTAGTAATTTAACATTAACATCTCCAAGGTTCTATTTTCCGACATCGAGTCGAACCCAATAATGTAAATGATAATATTTAATTCCCAGATGAACTAAGTTGCTAAGCATGGCTAAGCATCCTAAGAATAGTATTCTAATCATGTTGTTACCCAGGTGATAAGGAATCAGGTTTAAATACTAAGGCATAGTCCTATCAATATAAAGGTTAGAACCCCTCCACATGAAATAATGAAATAATACAGTTTATTTAAATAAACAAAGCATTTTAGCGAAAAATGGATACAAAATGATCAAGATTACAGTGCGACTTGCCTTGCTCCGGCTCGATGTACTCGGCTACAACCTCATAGTACACAGAAGAGTCACCGGTGTCAGATTCTATAACAGACAATGCACAAACAATTAAAAAAGTACATGTGGATAGTCAAACATGAGCTGAATATTTGCAATGAATTCTTGTCATTTTTCTGGATTTAATGAAATTTGAATGGACTTAATCGGAGTTTGTATGAATTAATTATGAATTTTTAAAGTTTCTTTGTTATTTCCAATGTAAAATAACTATTAAACGATTTATTGCGGAATTAACTGATTTAATGCGTCACCAGACCCGGGAGCCGGCACCGACAGGCAGGCCCCACCGATCAGCGGCGCAGAGGAGGGCGGCGCACGGTGGACCGAGTCCACCGCGGCCCAGCGGAGGTGGCCACGTGGCTGCCACGCGGCAACCACGGCGGGCCGAGGAGCCGACACGGCGCCCAAGTGGCGCCGAGATGGCGGGGAAGCGGGCACCCACGGGGGCGCTACGCGGCCGGTCCAGATCTGCCCCGGACGAATGGGGCTCGCCCCCGCCGGCGCAGCCGCACTGTGGCGGGACGAGCAGCTCGATGGTCGCTGCCGGTGACCATCCGGCCCCCGGAGGACGACAGTGAGCCGCGGGATGAAGTGAGGAAGATGAGGGAGGGCTCACCGAGGGGTTGCGACGCCCAGGAGGTGGTGAACGGCGGCGAACCGAGAAGATTTACGGTGGCGGAGGTACGGGATGACGGTGTTCCGGCGAGGATCTCTGGCAATGAAGGAGCGGCCAAGGTTGAGGGGGTCCTGGTGAAGGTGTATGAATGGATTAGGGCTGAAATGGCTGAGTGAATTGACAGGAGAACGCGGCCAAACGCCGGCGGAAAGGCTTACCGAGGAGGACAATGGCGAGATTGGGCCTTCGACGGCGTGGAGGCGCGCGGATACGGTGGCCGGACTTCGCACGAGTGCGGCAGAGTTAGTGGTGGCGAGCACGTGGTCTGGCGACAGCTACAGCAGCGGCGGCAGATGACCAGAGGCGGCAGAGCGTGGCGGTGGCTCTGGATTACGCTGTGCGGGGTGCTAGGGAGCTCGGGAGGCGTCAGGGTTTGAGGGGAAGGAAGAGAAGAGGACGGCGAAGGTTTTTATGTGCCCGGGCGGGCGAGACTGTGGCCATAACAGCCCAATTGCTCACTGGATTGAGGGCGGTGACGGCGGTGTCATGCGCATGATTCTCGCGCTAGAGGGAGTGACGGCGCCGGGGAACATGGGGGAGTGGGCGAGGACATGGTCCTATGCCGTTTGAACCAAGGACGGGCGCGCGGGGAGCCGAGGCAGGGCGCCGATCAGACGGTGGAGGGGAAATTTCCCCTCTGCCCGATCTAGACGGAGGAGGACGAAGAAGCTGATAGGCGGGCCCCACAGCGCAGCGAGAGAAAGAATAGGACGAGCGGCCGACAGGTGGGCCCGAGAGGGAGGTGCGGCGCGCGTGGGCCGCACGGGCAGGCCAGGAGCAGTGCTGGGTCGGCGGCCTAGCGGGAGGAAAGAAAAGAAGAAAAAGGAAAAGGGAAAGAAAAGAAAAGAAGAAAAGGGTTTTCCAGTAAAATTTAATTCCGATAAACGTTTTTGATTTATTAAAAATAGTTCCATTGCTCTAAAAATTCAAATAAAAATCTTGTTACTATGTTTTGGCAAGAGGAATAAAAGAAAATTATTCCCAGCCACAGTAATTTATTAATTAGCATTTTCCACTATTACTTAATTCATTTGGCCATTTTAATTTATTTTTCTAGGGCATTTTCTCAGGTATTATTTTTATGTGGCTAATTTTAGGGTGTGACACCTAGGGCATGGGACACAAGACCGCCTTATGTCCGACACCTCATGCCGGGTAGATATATGTCCTGTCACCCTTAAGTGGCGAGGCGCGGGGAGATCGAAGCGAGGTGGTGAGCCTCCATCGCGTCATCATTAATTCACCTGCCCCCACGCGCTCCTCTAGCCATCTGGGAGGAGCCAAGCTCGAGAGCAGGGTGGGGAGGTGCCCGAGCCTACCGGAGCTCGAGAGTGATGAGGTGCCCGGAGCTTGCCCCTTGGGGACACGAGCTTGGGTTTGCGCAGGGGAAGCCCCCCGCGCAACCTTGTCATAGTCAAGGGTGGCCCCAGCCACGTGGTGATGTGGCCTTTGGCCATCTCGTGCCACCGGCGATAGGGACCCTGGTTCCCATTTCGCCAACAGTAGCCCCCGGCCTCAACGCCAGGCTACAGCCAGATGGAGGCTAGAGATCAGCCCCACCTTTACAGCGGCACGGCCATGTTGCAGTGCCAAACCACTTTGGGGGCTTCCTTCGGTGCTTGCGTGGTCAGCCGGCTGGAACCAGGGCAGACCACATTGCACACACGCACGCAGGTAGTGTGGGAAATGAAACGTCGGCTACCGCTTTGTCTTCCAGTCCTATCGTGTGCATTTTCATGGATATGGAATGATTGCTCACGTGAATCGAGAAGGCGCTCCCTCGATTGGCGCACGAGTGGGCGGATGGGTGGAGCGGAAGACACGGCCTATAAATGGGGGAAGAGTCATGGCTGCACTGCCCTTCCATACTCGCTCTTCTCCGTCGTTGATCTCCCCTCGCCTTTCTCCTCCCTCCACCTTCATTGGCTCCTCTGATCCAGCTTCCGGTCATGCCGAGGGCGAACTCCGCACGTCGCGCCGCGAGCAATGACACCTTGCCGCCATCCCGCCTCCACGACGAGGCGGGGGTGTCGAGGGTTCGCTGATTGCTTCCGGACCCCACTGCCAGTGGAGTGATGGTGGTGAGGGCTGGTGACTCTCAGCCTGCTCTCCAAACGGGCCGAGGGAAATCATCTTCTTCTTGTCCTACATGTCGGCCAGACTTGTGCCACCATTTTTGGCTTTCTTTCTGCAGGTTGTTGAGACCTACGGGATCCAGCTGGCTCACCTAGTGCCCAACACCGTGGTCACCCTTGCCATCTTTGCACACCTGTGTGAGATGTTCGTGGGGGTGGAACCATCGATGGCACTTTTCCGGTGCTTTTTCCAACTCCGGTCGGCCGGGAGGAAAAAGGGATCCGACGACGAGGAGACTGTGGGCTGCTGCGTCTTTTGCCTACGGGATGGCACCAAGCCCCTATACATCGAGTCGACTTTGTGCCCGAAGTGGGACGACTGGCATGAGGACTGTGTGTACCTCGGGGTAGAGCCCCATGAACGCCTGCTTTTTCCTATGGAGCCTGTGCATCCCGCGCCGGCCTAGGTGGACGTCCCCGAGGGGGACCTCCACTTCGATCCAATGATATGCCGGATCGTCGAGCTGCAAGAGGAGGGTTGACCTCGACGATGGTGATCGATGACTTCCTGTGGCGGCGGCTGGTGCCTCTGTAGAGGCAGTCTCGTCCGGCGTGGCTCTACACTGGCGATCGCGACGCGACCAGGACGCACGTGGGTGCACGCTGTAACTAGGGGGCGAGAGGAGTTGTCGTACATGCTAAGGGTGGTCATGGGCTCCGGCGACGTCACCACCAGCGAGCTGCCCAGGGAGGACCTAGCACTTTGCGAGGACCTAGGGAGGGGGCAGCAACAGGTGGTCTTCCACAAGTGTGATGCTAAGGGCATCCTGGAGCACACATCTGGCCAATACGTATCCTAAGGTTCGACGATGAGGAAGCCCGCTGGGACGGCGGCGCTGCTCGGGCCCCAGGGACCAGCACTGCAGGGAGCGCTATCGACCCCCGGGATGCGAGACGAGTAGGCAAGCGTCCTCGAAGCCCAGATCCCCCAAAATCACGTGACCCGTGGCCACCTTCATCACCGCCCTGGGTTGCCGCGCCACGGCGCATGGCGCCCGACACCAAGGCCAGTGGGTCGAGTCGTCCAAGCTATGAAGAGGCCCCTGGAGTCCAAGAGCCAGGAGTAGGAGGGGCTGGCCCCGAGGCGCGGCCCGCGCCGGGGGAGGGAAACGCCCACAACCCCCTGGCAAGGAAGAAGGCAAAGATGACCTCGATGCCCGAGAGGCACCCATTCGCAGGCTCACCGTGGGGCTTCACCAGTCCCAAGCCCAGGTAAAGTCCCCACGACTCTCTCGTTTTGCAGGGTTCCATGCTCGTCCTCCCTTCTTTGGATTTTGTTGGTTCTTCTTTCCCCCATCCTCATTTGTTTCCGTGTCCTTCATGCTGTCTAGGGAAACGGGACCTATCCTAGGCTCGGAGGCCCTGTAACACCTAGAAATTTGTAACCTGAATTCTAAACATTCCTGTGTATTAAATCCCTGTCCAAGAAAGCCAGGGTACACAATACCAAGTTGTCATATAGAGTGCGTCTTACAAACAGAATAAAATTGTCTTACAAAAATGCAAGGTAAAAACAATTAAAGCCTATATACAGCTAGCCAAGCGGAGGCTTCCATTCCACAGGCATCTTGACGGTGGATCCAGCCTAGTCCTCTTGATGATCCTCATCGGACAGGTACTGCACCACTGAGAGGGGGAAAAGAGCAAGGCTAAGTTCCACCCACAGTACTCAACAAATCACACCAGCAAAAATGCACCATGCACGGGAATCAGAGGTAGACTAGGGGTTTATTTGCATAAAAACAGTTACAAACAGTAGTAGTTCGCAAACGGTAGAAGGTTGTTTAATTGATCAATATTAATTCTCCACTAATCAACGTTACACCATGTTAACCAAGCCCAACCATCCATCTGAACTATACCAGTTCTATTACGTCAAGTTAATTAAGTAAGGGTGAGACTAATCATGATGAGTCTTGACCAATCGCCCATAACCGTGGGCGCAGGCTATTCGAATAGATTTACTCTAATCAGAGGTGTACAACTGTACCCACAAGACACAGCCCCACACACGTTCCCGTGTGCCGGCGTTTCACCACGACACCCCGCGAGGCTGTGACAGGACCCGTTCACGCAACCTCTCCCAAACCATCCACACCACACTGAGGTTGCACCTGCCGACAGGACACCCCATATCGGCCAGGCTACCCCCCTTGTGCCACAATGGATCCGGAAGCCGATCAACCCTACCCCGGGCCGACCCAACTCCATCACACCCATCCTCACCATCGGTGCCTAGGAGACGGAGAAGAGACGCTACAAGCCCAGCCGTTGCCCACACTGGCTTGTGGAAAGTACGAGTAATTGCCCAAGGGGTTCCCACGAACCGGTCCTTAACTACCATGAGTGCGACCAGCAAAACCATGTACCCACAGCCCACCATTTGGGTCAAATTTTAGTAATTTAATAGTAATATGTCCAATGTTACATTTCCCGACATAGAGTGGAACCATGAATGTAAATGATAATATTTAATTCCCAGGTGAACTAATAGGTTCTAAGCACAGCTAAGCATCCTAAGAATAATATTCTAATCATATTGTTACCCAAGTGATAAGGAACAAGGTTCAACAACTAAGGCATAATTTCATCTATATTAAGGTCATAATCCATCCCACATGAAAAAAAATAAAAACATGCATGTTTATTTAAATAAATAAAACATTTTAGCAAAAAGTAGGTACAAAATGATCAAGATTACAATGTGACTTACCTTTCTCTGGCTCGACGTACTCGGCTACAACCTCGTAGTACACATGAGAGTTGACGGCGTCGGATTCTATAGGGAACCACGCAAACAATTAAAAACAGTACATGAGGGCAGCTAAACATGAGCTGAAAATATTTTTAATGAATTCTTGGCATTTTTGGATTTAATGAAATTTGAATGGAGTTAATCGGAGTTCGTATGAATTAGTTATGAATTTTAGAAGTTTACTATGATTTTCCTATGCAGAAACAATTTCTAATCGATTTATTGCGCATTAACAAGGGTTTAATGTGTCAACGGACCACGGGGAACCGGCACCGACAGGCGGGACCCACGGGTCAGTGGCGCAAGAGGACGGCGCACGGTGGACGCAGTCCACGCACGTGCGGCGACCTCGGACATAGGTACACGAGCGGCCCTGATTTGCCGAGGCAGATCAGACGGCTCAGACCTAGTCGGGAGCGAGCCTCGTGTTAACGCCAAAATTTGGTATGGTTCTTTATCAAATTCAGTTAAAGGAGAAATTACAGATAATTAGCGAGGATCAATCCAAAGGAAGCCGAGTTTGGAAAGGAGTCATGAAGACCATAGCGTGGTAGTCTAATGCCTTATCTGTTAATTAGGTAGTAATAATATTTTATCTTTTAGGAAGCCTGATCTCGTATCCGATCGGGCCTGGTTATTGTTTTCTCTGTAATTAGGAAACTCCTGTTTCGTGTCTGATCAGGACTGTATCAACTCGGGGTATAAATACGTATGCCCGGGTGCTTTGTAATCATCTCAATCAATCAGATCAATACAAACTTTGGCGCATCGCCACCCTATTCAACGGGTTCTTGCTTCTAGAGCCGGGCTGCATCGGTTAAGTTCGACCTCCTGCGAGAGGGTAAGTCTCGTTACCCCGACTACCGTTCCGACTAGGACTTCCTCGGTTAGGTCCGATATTCTAGTCGGCCTGCGGTAGTCAGCTTACCACGATATATCTATTCTGTCTACGGCTGCATCAGTTAGGTTTGATCTCATAGGCCGAGTAGATATATCACATCACGCGTGCATAGATTTATCTGCTTACTAGGCATAACTTATCATCAGTTTGTGCTGCATCGGTTGGGTCCGACCTAATAAACTTCTTACGATAAGTTATTCCTGCTAGGTTGATCGGTTTTATGCAAGCGTTTTATCGGGATGTATAGCCGATAAGTTATCATATTTTACATCACGATTGCATTAGATTTATCGGCCCATCGAGGTTCTGTTATTATCGTCAGTCTGTGCTGCAACGGTTAGGTCCGATCTATTAGACTGATGATAATAATTCTATCCTTAATGAGCCAATGGATATTTATGCAATGTTCTATCGGAGTGCCTAGCCGATAGGTTATCTTTTGCTAATCAAAGCCGATTACATTGTTTACCTCACGTTTTTTGCACTTTACGCCATCATCGGCTTTCCGGCCGATACACTTCATGTTAATAATCGGCTAGTTTATTTACATTGTTATTGGTTCCTTAGCCATATGGTAGATTTATCTTATCCATTTATGCCATCATCGGCTCCCGGCTGATGTATAAGTGCTGTCTATATTGCCATCGGCCGATGGAGCGAGTCCAATTCGGCTTCCAGCCGATTGGCTCATTGATCTAATATTTTCTATCTCCTTGTCAATTGCAGGGTCAAATTGACTGGCACGCCGACTAACCTCAAGATTTAGGACCTGCACTGGAGTTAAGCAAATCTCCCAGGCCTTCGCGTGTCTGTAGGCACCGAACCAGATCATCGGCTCGTCCACAACGCTGCCGGTGATTTTCGGTGCCAACACCCCGCTGGCGCGCGTGGCACGGGGACGGTGCACGTGGCCCGATGGTCGCCACTGGCGACCATCCGGTGCAGCGGAGGGCAGCGGCGAGCGGCGAAGGTGTTGACGCCAAAATTTGGTATGATTCGTATCGGACTCGGTTAAGGAAAGAGATTATGTCAGTCGATGAAAATTAATCCAGAAGAAGCCGTGTATAGGAAGGAATCATGAAGACCAAGGCATGGCAGTTAATATTTTATCTATAAATTAGGTAGCTCTAATAATTTTTAGGAAACCTGATCTCGTGTCCGATCAGGGCTTGTTGTTTTTCCTTTTATAGATAGGAAACTCCTGTTTCGTGTCCGATCAGGACTGTATCAACTCGGGGTATAAATATGTATGCCCGGGTACCTTGTAAACTATCTCACAGATCAATAAACTTCGGCGCATCGCCACCCTTTCGACGGGTTCTTGCTTCTCGAGCCGGGCTGCATCGGTTAGGTCCGAACTCCTGCGAGAGGGTAAGACTCGTCACCCCTTACCCGGTGTATCTACTCCGTCTACGGCTGCATCAGTTAGGTTTGATCTCATAGCCTGGGTCGATATACCACATCACGCGTGCGTAGTTTTTATCGGCTTACTGGGTGTAACTTATCGTCAGTTTGTGCTGCATCGGTTGGGTCCGACCTACTAAACTGTCATGATAAGTTATTCCTGCTAGGTCGATAGATTTTACGCAAGCGTCTTATCGAAATGTATAGCCGACAAGTTATCATATACATCACGATTGCATTAGATCTATCGGCTCATCGAGGTTCTTTTATAATTGTTAATCTGTGCTGCATCAGTTAAGTCTGAACTACTAGATTGATAGTGATAGGTTTATCCTTGTTGAGTCGATAGGTTTTTATGCGATGTTTTATAAGAGTGCTTAGCCGATAAGTTATCCTTTATTATATAAAGCCGACTGCATTGTTCAATTGTTTATTTCGCTTACTTGCACTGTTATTGGCTTTCCAGCCGATACACATGTTCTTTCAGCAGTCGGCTAGTTTATAATTTATTTATTTATCATCGGTTTGTCTAGCCGATGTACAAGTATTATCAACAATCGGATTTATTTACTATCTGTTTATATCATCATCGGCCTCTTAGTCGATGCGCAAGCGCTGTTGGTAGTCGGGCATGCGCGAGGCCCCAGGCGCGAGCACGCGCGAGAACCCGGGCGTGGAGACAGGCGAGGACCAGGGCACGGCACGGGCATGGACTCGGCGCGGGCACGGGTGAGGACCCGGGCAAGGGCGCGGGCAGTACCTTAGGTGCAGCGCTAACAAATTCTATCGGCAATCGGCTGGTAGGATTCTTATCGGCCGATTGGATCACTGATCTAATATTTTCTATCTCCTTGTCAATTGCAGGGTCAAATTGACTGGCACGCCTATGAACCTCAAGATTTTAGGACCTGCACTGGAGTGAAGCAAATCTCCCAGGCCTTCGCGTGTCTCCAGGCGCCGAACGGCCCCCGGCGGTTTTCGGCGTCAACAGGAGGAGATGAGGATTGCCGCCGAGTGCTCACTGAGGGCTGGCGGCGACCGGAGAGCGGTGAACGGTAGTGAACAGAGGGAGTCAGCGGCGATGAGGTTCGGGATGTTGACGGCGACGATGTTCTAGCGGCTCAAAGCGACGACGGAGATGCAAACGAGGTGCGGGAGTCCTGGCCAAGGTGTTGAATGTGTTAGGAGGGAAAAAGACCGAGTGGATCAATGGGAATCCACGGCCGACTGCCGGTAGAGAGGCTTACCGAAAGGGGATGACGGAGAGGATGGAGTTCTGGTGGGGATCCAAGGCGGCCGACTGCCGGACAAGACGCGGCGGGGTGCGGCGAAACTAGCGAGAGCGAACGCGGTAGTCGGCGACGGCTGTAGCGATGGCGATGTGCGACTGGAGTCGGCGGAGCACGGCGGCGGTTCGGGAACTCGGCACGGAGGGGGTTAGGGTACTCGGCAGGTGTGGGCAACTGAGGGGAAAGAGAGAGGGGAGGACGGCGATAGTTTTTAAGGACTCAGGCTAGAGAGATCGTGGCCGAGTTGGCCCAATTTCACAGGATTGAGGGCGGCGGCCACGGTGGCTAGTGGGTGCGATACAACCGCGGTCGTGGGCGAGAGGGGTGGAGAAGGTGGGGGAACGGGCGGGGACTCGGTCCGCGCGGTTTGAACTTGGAGCCGAGACGCGGGGGAGCGGGAACGGGCGGAATCCGACGGGCGGGGCAGCTCGATCCCCTCCGGCCGATTCGGCTGGAGGTTGAGGACGAAGTTGATGTGTGGGGCCTCGGGCCCACATGTTAGCGAGAGGGGTGAGGGGAGCGGCGCTAGGAGAGCGGCCGATAGGTGGGGCCCGGATGGCAGAGAGAGAGGGTGAGGGATGCGAGGGCGTGCAGGCCGCGCAAGCAGGCCGGCATAGTGCTGGGCCGGCAGCCCAGTGGGAGGGTAAAGAAAAGAAAAAGGAAAAAGAGAAAGAAAAGAAAAAGGATTTCTAGTGCTCTTTTAATTCCGATAAGAGTTTTTTATTTATTAAAAATATTTCTAGTGCTCTAAAAATTCCAATAAAAATCTTGTCAAGGTATTTTGGCAAGAGGAATATAAAAAAATATTCCTAGCCATGATAATTTATTATTTTGTATTTTCACATTTAATTAATTTATTTGGCCAATTTAAATTATTTTTCTTGGGACATTTTCTTAGGTATATTTTGTGCGGCTATATTTAAGAGGAAACTCAGGGTGTGATAGGCCCCGAGTTCCCTCGGGGTTGGAGAGGCTGAGGCGGTGGCAGCATCGCTGGAGGCCAATCCCACCCCCAGGAGGGGTGGCCTCCGGATCCTCGCTGCGGCCACAGGGGATGGTTGAACCGGGGGGCGAGGTCGCAGCTTAGGTTGCCGAGCCGACACGTCCCCGACCTCGCCACTCTTATGACACGAGCATGCGCCACGGCTCAGGGCCCTGAGACGGGAGGCCCCGGGCGTCTTTCCCAGCATTGCGAAGCCGTGCTCAGGACCTCGTGGAGGAGCTCCGTGAGACCACCCTTGCTGGGTGGGCGGAACTTGAGGAGACGCGCTCCACCCTTGCTGCCTAGGAGGCCCATCTCCAGGTGGGGCACCAATAGCTGGAGGCGCTCGTTCGTGTGGCCAAGTCGGTTTATGATCACAACGTGGCCGAGGTGGAGCGGGAGCACTCCGCCTTGGGTGCGGAACGCATCGAGGCCGTTGCCGCGAGGGAGGAGGCCACCAAGGCCCTGTGGGAACTCGAGGGCCAATGGGAGGCCCTAGCCATCCTCAAGACGTGGGCAGAGGGGCGCAAGCTAGAGCACACACGCTGCGAGGCAGCGGCAACCATTCGGGAGGAGGCCACCACACAGCGCGAGAGTGCCTCCGCACGGCCGAAACCAGGGTGCGCAAGTCCTACGAGGACATGCGTAGGCGCGAGGATTAACTGGACTTCCATGCCGAGGCGGTCGAGAGGGCCGAAGCTGCCTTGGCCGCGTGGGAGGAGGCTCTCGTCAGGGTTGAGGCACAAGTGGCTGACCAAGGAGCGGACTCCACTGATCGTGCACAAGCCTTGGAACCGACCCTTGACCTCGAGCGGAAGACAATGGCCTCGCAGGCCGAGGCCTTGGCTGCTGAGATCCAGCGGCTGATCAACGGGCTGTGGTGACGGAGCAGCACAACAAGGTCATGAAGACCGAGAACACTGCTGCCCTCTGGATGATGGCTGACTTGATGGTCGGGGTGTGACGCTCTATGCGGGCCGCCGGGCTCGATCCAAAGCCAGTGCGCAATCACGCCGGTACTCTGGGGCACTTCGTCCTAGAGTTCTCTAAGGTGGCGAATTGCCTCAAAGAGCTCCCGGTCTGGGTCCACGAGGTGGCCGTTAAGGAGGAGGGCAAGCTGGCCTAGTCCGTGGCGGAATATATCCTCACCACGTACCACGCCAGCGACTTGAACTTCTCGCTGGAGCCACCACGCGAAGGTATCCCGGGGGATCACGAGGCCGTGGCTCATAAGGCCGTTCAAACGGTTGCCACTGAGGTGGAAGGGTTCTTCGAGCGGCAGGACCGACGCCTAAGGCGAAGGAGGAGCGCCCATCCGACGAGGAGGCGTCTAACGAGCCCTGGAGCTTGGACACCGAGTCCAAGGAGGTGCGACCCGACGGCGAAGACCAGGGCCGGCTTGGGCCTCGCGCCTAGGCTCGAGGCGCGTACTCCTTTTTGTTTTTTTATTTTTGAAGGTATGTAATTCCTGACCTTATGTCAGGAAAAACACTTAGGCCATAGCGGGCCGCTTCTGTATAATCAGATCACTTTTGCTCAAATGTCATTGGGATAATACTTGATGGCCCTTCCTGATTTTGGGCTCTCAACCCAATCGCCTAACCACGCCTAGCAGTAGGACTTGTCCTTTGGGGGAGCCAAAATGGTGATCAACCCCTTGGCTCTTGGGAAGCGGAATTGTCATGCCACATTTTGCTTCCTGCTTTAATTTGTGCTAGTCTCAAGGTCTGGGGAATCAACGTTCCTCTCAGACCGACGAGACTTGACGCGACATCCGACTCAGGGGTAGAGGAATCGATACCCCGGTCAGGCTTAAGAGACTTGGTGCGACAGTCATCCAGAGAG
The DNA here is from genome assembly GCA_003991445.1 of Oryza meyeriana var. granulata. Taxonomy (NCBI): domain Eukaryota; kingdom Viridiplantae; phylum Streptophyta; class Magnoliopsida; order Poales; family Poaceae; genus Oryza; species Oryza meyeriana. The sequence continues at coordinate 93,025 of RYFJ01001056.1, read as the reverse complement.
CAGGGAAATTGATTCCCTGCTCAAAGTGATGAAACTTAGCACTGCGCGCGCCTTGAGGTCGTGGAGGATGGACACGCTGCCCCGGTTGATGAGGCTGGGCATGGAAGCTGCCTTGGGAGTGACAGGATCAGCGCTTCGCCCTGGTCCAAGCGGAGTCTCTCTTGACTCGAATGCTTAATAGGACTAAGCCATTGGGCGGCGCCGCCTATAAATGGTGCGGGGAAAGCGGCATGCTTCCCACATCCCACTTTTCCTTCACTCCTTGAATGCTTCATTTGCCAGCCTCTTCTTCTTCTTCCGCTGCAGCTCGAGCCTCAAAGCGCTCGAGCTAACGCAGCCGGGAATGTTTCTTGTCAACAGACGGGCGAGTATGGCTTGCCAGATTGTGTGTCAGAGGTGCTTCTTGTGGGAATCCCTACGGCATCGGGGATTCCGAGTCCTCGCCAGGGACGTTGCAGCGTGGAGTAGCAGACTCATCTTTGGTGATGCCCGCATGGTTGCACGTGGGCCGCCGATGCCTAGTGTGCCAACTTGGGCACTCGGGCCTTGTTGAGGCTACGGGGCCCACTGCACCCCCAAGCATCCCCACGTGGCCGCATAGGGGAGGTTGCAGTTCCAACCTCCTCCATAGCCAGCAGCGGGGCGGCCCTTCTGTAGTGCCCAATCTCACACTGGGGGCGCCCGTGCGAGGACGGCGCCGCTTCCTGAAGCCGGTGGAGAAGTAGCAGAGTCATCTTTGAGGTGTCTCTTCGTCTCCACTGCCAAGCTGGGCAGAGCATCCGCCTAGGAGCGACACCCAATACGCCGCTGCACGGTGGCAAGGGCGACCATGGAGGAAACCCGGCAAGAGCTCCCATGGCGCAGTTGAAGGGTTGCACCTTAGGCTGTGGCTAGGGTTCTTGTATCAGTTCCTTGTACGTAGAGGTGTGTGTTCGCCTCTATGTTTTCTCCATGCTCAAAATGCTTGCGAGGAACCCAGCTTGTTTCTACCCACTTGCTATATTTGTTTGATGGGAGCCGAAATAACATAGCTCCCATATTTGCTTGCAACTGAACGAGGCTTGTTGCTTTAGTCGCTCTTCTAGTCCCGTAGGCAGGATTGCGCCCATTCAATGGCCCAGAGGCCGCACCCAAACGGGTTCCGTTGACTTAGCTTTGTCTTCTCTTGCGAGCTCCTGGGCAAGTGCCGTGTCAACTCAAGGGGGCGTTAAGGGTAGCCCCCGAGCACATGGTACATGGAGCCCGAGGTCTTCAAAGTTGCCGTAGACGCCTCCGAGCCTTGCCCTCGCCTAGGCGAGCTCGAAGCGGTGGTAGGCGCCCGCGAGCCCACTCACACCGAGGCAGACTCTTAGCGCCCTCGGGTCAGGGCAGTGCTAGTTTAGGCAGCATGTACCTAGGCACACAGCCCCCGAGACCCGAAGTCTTGAGACAGGCAGAGGCGCCCGCGACCTCGCCCCGACGTCCCTCATCATACGCGAGGACGTGGTGCCTTGGGGGTCATTGAACTTGGGGCGTAGCAGCATGATTCTGCATAGCACCAAGTGTAGACATCCGCTCGTGGAGGTTGTCCGTAGGCACGCTATCGGCGGGCGCTCATCGCTTTACCTGCTGCCTCTTGGGCTACGGGTTTTAGCAACACGAGGGGGTGACCGGGCAACCTACAACCCTTAGGCCCTCGTGGTGCTTGGGATGGATCGGGCTAGGCCAAACACCGCTGCTTGTCGTTGGGACTATAACCTAGGGACATCGGCGATACACGGGGCACTGTCTACCGGGCCGAACACCGTGCCTGGTACTGAGGGGAAGACTTCCCCAGTCACCCGAACGGTTTGCACAAACCGTCTTCCATTTGTGTTTGGGTAGCGAATGAGCGCTGCCTCATGTGATGGGATGTCTCGGTGAACAGGTAAAGGGAAAAAAACTCCCAAAAGCTGGTAAGTTTAACCAGATAGAACGGGGGGTGTGTAGACCTTTGCGAGGTTCGTCTGTCCGACTAGAGGGAAACGAAGTGGTCTAGCCCCCAAGCTCGCTTGCGGATGACCCACTGTAACGCCCCAGTTTCCGGGCCGTTAAAAACTATTTTCATAAAAATCCTAGTTTCAAAAATTTTTGGCTTTTCATGTGTGCTTAAGGACTAAGTGCCGTAGATCTCAGATCAGAGCCTCCCTTGAAACCCTAAATCCTCGATCCCAATCTCTCTCCTAAAATCCGGGACTCGAATTTTGCAATTTGATTGTCTCTCTCGAAACTCCCTCAGGAAAAATTCAAAATCAAATATCTCCTAAAAATTCTCTGTACTCGGGTTCGAATTTTGCAATTCGAAGCCCTCCCATAAAACCCTTCGGAAATTGCCTTTGAAGCCCTATATTTAAACCCTCTTATTTTGTTCCTCTCGGAAAACTCCGAATTCCATCAGGAACTTCCTTCCCGAAATGGCCAAATTTATATTCCTGAAACCCTCAAATCCCAAGAATTAAATTCAAATTCTAAAATTCCCTCGAGGTGCTCCAATTCTATTCTATTACAAGATATCCCTGAGTATGAAGTCCCAATTTTAAATACAAGTCGCCTGTTGAATCTCCTCTTTCCTTTCCCAAATACCATCCAGAAATCGATCAATTGAGCTCAAATCCAAGCCACAGAAACCCCTCTCAAAATTACCAAAAGTCCCAAGAATTCAAATCCCAAAATCAAAATCAAATCCGAGTTTAAATCTCCAGATTATCCTTTCGAAAACTTCCTCCCTAAACATCCCTTCCAAATATATATATACATATATATATATATATATATACATATATATATATATATACATATATATATATATATATATATATATATATATATATCAGAGTCCCTCTTCAAATTCTCTTGATTTATTTCCCGAGAAATTAAACCAAAATCCAATTCAAATACCCTTTCAATTCTCTAAAAAAATTCCTATCCATCTCTTCCATATAAATATATGTATATATGTATATATATATATATATATCTAAATCTAGAAAAAAATACCTCAAAAAGTCCTCTCCATAAAATCTCCAGAATTTTGTGATCCAAAATATTAATTTTGGATTTAATCCCCATTGGAAATCCTCCAAAATCACTTCAAATCAAATCCTGGAAAATTGTCAAAATCTCCTGTTCCCATAGGCCGTCCCCTTCCTTTTCCCAGCCCAAACAAAATTGGCCCACGGCCTGCTTCTCCGCCCCACACACGCGCTCGGTCCTGGACCCACCGGCCAGACGCCGCTCGCCAGCACCCGCGAGTGCAAGCGCCATGCACGCGACATGCGCCCCGGCCTCGGGCCCCGCCCGTCAGCCTCTTTCCAGCCGCACGTCAGCCACCTCACTCCATCCTCAATCTTGGCCGCCCGTTGCTCGCGCGCGGATGGACGCGATCTGTTCTGCCGCCCGACCCCGCATGTCAGCACCGATGCCACGTCATCGTCGTCTACCTCCAGTCGCCCGCTCTCTCTCTCTCTCTCTTCTCTGGAACTCTCCCGAGCTCTCTCTCTTCTCCCTCTCTATCCCGCGCCATACCGCCCGGTCGGCGCCATAAAACCGCGCGGACGTCATCATCGACCCCGCCGCTCGTTGCACGGTGTGAGGCACGCCCCGCCATCCTCACCTCGAGCCCGGAGTCACCGCCCTAGCTGTTTCCCTCGGCGCCGAGCCCCGGAGGTCGACAAGCACGCTAGGTCACCTCGTCTCATCCTATCGCCTGTCCCCTTTGTCCCTATCCCCTCTCTCTCGCGGCAGCACGAGGCATGGTGACGCCGGCTACAGGAGCTCGGCATCATCGAGTCTCGTCAAGCATCACTGCGTGTGGTGTCGCGCGAGAAAAATCTTGCCGCACCGCCTCTGTTCTCTGTCGCGATGCGCCGCGCCTATAAATCCCAGCCCCCGCCGCACCATGTTCACCCCCAAGCTCGAGCTCTCTCTCTCGTTTCTCTCTCCGCCGCCATTGACGCCGCACGGCCTCATCCCAATCAGCCTCCTCCGAGCCCAACCAACTGAATGAACCCCACCACTGAGTTCCTCATCGCCTCACGACTCCGCTCGTGCCTTCCAATCCGCCTGAACACCTCCCAATCAGAAAACCGCAAATCATCCATTGCCGCCGCCGCCGCGCTCTGCCCAAGCTCGGTACCGCCGCCGCCGCTTCTTGCCCTTCGGTGAGCACCCCCTCCTATCTTCCTTTTTCCCTCTTCCTCTACCGCGCAAGGCCGCATCCAAATCAGTCCCCAACCAAACCTCTTTGACCCAGGCCCGCCGTCGGTGCTCCGCCGCCGCCGAGCGCCATCCCCTCTCCTCGCCGCCCTCTGTTCCTCACCGCCTGCCACCGGCAGCCACCATCCCCACGATCCGAGCTAGCCATCTTCCTCCCCATCTCCCCCTCGTCCCATTCCCGTCGGCCACCCCTTCTCCCTCGCCACCATTCGCTGGTGCCCGCTCGGCCGCCGTGCACCGTCGATCTGCCCCGGCCGGTCCCCTGTTCATCGTCCGTCACCTCCCTCTCCCTCAGTCTCTGACATGTGGGCCTCCACTTAACCCTTCCCATCCCTTACATATGGGCCCCACACAATTAAATACCCGAGTTAATCTCCATAAGTCACTTGCAAGTAGGCCTATGCATAGTAAATCCTTCCTTGTCTCACTTCCATGTGGGACCACCCTATCCTCCCTCCTCTCTCCTATGACATGTGGCCCCCTCCCTGTCACTCTCTCTCCCTTCCATATGGGCCCTACTCTTCTTCTCTCTCCTATGCCAATGACATGTGGGCCATCCCCTTATTTCTCTCTCCCTGCCACTGACAGTAGACCCCACCTGTCATCCACTGTTCCCAAAAATAATTCTATTTCCAAAAATCCAAATAAATCATTTCTTTTCCTAGAAAAATCCCTTAAACTTCCAAAGTTCCCATCTTCCAAACCGTAACTCCGATTGAGCCCATTCAAGTCTCTAAATTTTTCTAAAAATGAGATCTACCTTATGGCACTATTAGTTATTAACAATAGTATATTATTTCTAGGGTTTTGTGTGTTTTTCTCTCGTTTTGCGCGTAGTCGACGCTTCGGAAAATCGTCGGACGTCAGATTTTCGTGAAGTTTGAAGACGAAGTCTGAGGCAAGTCACTCCTTGATCATATTGCTCCTAAACTTAAAATGTTTTGTTTGCAAAATCGCATTGCTAGTGTGCACGGTAAATTGATTGGCCTCGGTTTGCGTGTTGAACCGACGGACCTGCCCGATATTGCATGAACCCTGTAGGTCTTTGATATCCTATTCCTTGTCGCTCCACCTCGTGGTACCTCGGTGATCGTGCTCTCTGAGCTCGGATTCCGATGGCTCCACCCACTTCGCTACTGTTTGACAATTTGAGAAAATAGGGTTTCCAAATATTTAAAAACTGACATGCGATGTCGGTGGAATTGCGAAACAAAATTTATTTGCGAAAAATCCGCGGTGCAAAGTGATCGCCTGTGTGGTGGCACTTCGTATTCGCATATAAGGACCGATTCCTTGGTGAATTTCATCCGAGCATCTCACAAGTGCGACCACACGGGTGGAATGGGACAGCCCTGGCTGAGTAATTAGTGTTCCCAGGATGGTTTTCGGTTGCTAATAAATGTAGGACTAGCTGGGTGCCAAGAGGGTGATATACCCCCGTCCCTAAGTACAGGAAATGAGTTCCTGGTACTTGGTTGAGAGTGAGCACCCATTTATAGGGCAACGTGCTATCCTGGGAAGGCTTTGGAAAGGCTTTGTCGCGAACCTCCCCACCTGATCAGTGTGGGAGTAAGCTCGCGTTGTGTGGGTAAAGCGTGCACCCTTTGCAAAGGTATACCAATCTGTTCGAACAGCCGCGCCCACGGTTACGGGCAATGTGAGGTGATTCCTTTAACGTAGATTTGTTTGCAAGTACTTTGTGAAAGTGATTTGTGGTATAGGAATCGTTACCTGAATCGGCCTCAGTGGTTGATGGATGACCTGAGTGGTCTAAAACGGGGCTGTGTGACTTGGGATGTCAAACGGCATCATAGATTAGGCTTCCTGAGTGGGAGCAGTTTATGTGCTGAGTTGAGATTATGGATGGCTCGAGGAGCCACTAAGATGAGTTATGAAGGGCTCGAGGAGCCTCTGAGATGAGATATGAAATGAAGTCCTGGATAGGACGAAATAGAGGAAAATGAAATTACGTCCTGGGTGGGCGAAATTGAAAATAAAGTAATAGCTCAGAATACAGTGGGAAGCTGCTTGTAGGCAGATCCACTGAGCCGCTGTCGTGATCCGACAGGTGGTATGAGAATGCATAAGAACATATTAAAATTTGTTTCGTCCGCTCGAGTTGTTGAAAAGCAATTCGCGGATAGGATCGAGGTGAGAGCCTCCTTCCAGTCACCTTGAGGCAACTCACACATAGGTTTTTGAAAATGTTTTCAAATGAAATGGTTTTGCGAAATAAACCCCAGCCTATTTTTGATAGCCTGCATAACTCACATATTTCGTGACTTGCTGAGTACGAAAGTACTCAATCTATTTCTTTTCCCCTCATTCAGGAAGAGTGAAGTTCAAGTGAAGATTAGGGTTTCTTTCCTAGTCCCAAGCCGTTGCTTGTGGATTGGGTTCTCGCTACACTATCGTTCCGCTGCTGCTATTCTGTTTGCAGGTTGCTGCTCAGGGCTTACCCGAAGTCGCAACTTATAAAGGTATAATATATATTTAGTTGACCGCGGGTACCAGCAAGGTTTTCTGGGACTGGTACCGGTATCACGGTTCCGTGGGAGTTGGTTCACGCCAATCTCCTACGGCGCTTCCTCTCTGGTGTCACTACAGGTGGTGCCAGGGCGGGAGGCGTTACACCCACCGCCTACACCACGGTCATTTCTCTGACCGTTAGGGCAGTGTCGATTCCACTTGGAGGGAATGTCTTTCGGGCGCGTAACACAACGTGCCTAGGGCCCGAGCTGGCCGCAGCTATGTGCCGCTTCAGCATCGTCCCTACATGGTCCTGCATATGAACCAAGAAATGTTATCTGCCCGCGAGGGCCGTCCATGAGCACGCTACTAGCACGCACCCACCGCTTTTACCCGTCGCCTCTTGGGCTGCAGAGCTTAGCAACGTGGGGGTGTGCCGGATGGCTCGGAATGCTCAGGCCCTTGCGGTGCTCAGAGTGGAGCAAGCCAGGCCGAACATTGCTGCCCATCACCGAAGTTGGGACCGTCGGGACATCAGCAATGTTCAAGGCGCTGTCCATGGGCCGAGCACCGCGTTTAGCACTGAGGGGCGAGCCAGGCATGGTTACCTAAGCACATGCACCAGCCACCGCCCATTTGTGCTTGGGAAGCAAGTGAGGGAGGCTTCGCGTGAAAGGACTTGCTGTGGCAGACAACGGGGAAAAAGACTCCGGAGAAGCTCAAAAAAAGAGCAGCTAGGTAATAGTAGCCCCTCGGCCAACCTGGGACAGACGGGAGTCTACTCAGGATGGACCGAGTTCGACCTATAGTTACATAGCAGGTCGGAAGTGGAGCCTGCGTAGGTGCTCGGTATTCCACGGTTACGGGAACGGGGTGCTGCTCCCCGTGGCCAGTCTTACTATGCCTGGCTGGGGCTTACCGGTCACGAGGAAAAAAGGGGCTTCCCACAGGGGGAGATTTTTTCTTTCTGGCTCATGACAGGGCATGGCGGAGAACCAAACCCCAACCTCGAGTGACCGAGCCCGGATATTATGCTGAAAATAGTGTCTCAGGCTTTGCTGGTACCTGGCAGCAAGCAACGCAGCTCGTCATTGGTGCCTAAGGGCGCCGAGTCTGTCCGTCCTGCGTGAGGACGTTGGCGCGGTGCCTGGCGAGGGCAATCCTGCTGCCTCTGCGGGCGTTGCGGAAGTGGGGCTAGGTGCTGTTCCGTAGCTGGCACTTCACCTCCACCCTTAGAGCCGGGTTGACGCCAGTGACCCTTCCCAGCTATCCTGCTCCAAGGCAGAAAAACAGCAAGAAAATCAACCAAAACACAACGCTTCCCCTACCTGGCGCACCAGCTGTCGGTGTGGAAACACCTCTAGCGAAGATCCAGAGGGACCCCCTTTATGAGTTCGGCCGGGGAAGTGGACGTGTTTTGATTGGTCAAAGGTTGTTGCCGAAGTAAATGAGACGCAATGGTTTATACAGGTTTGGACCACTCAGAGGTGTAATACCCTACTCCTATTGTGTTCTTGGTTCTTCCTTTCCCTCGTGAGATTACAAAGGTTTAGATCCTCCTCTCTCTTTGCCTTGGCTCTCCCCTTATATCTTTAGGGGAACACCACAGTGGCCACACTGCTCGAATTAAAGAATTAGGTATGCTGTGTCTTGTCTTGTGCTAGCTAGTGGGTCCAGCCTCTTCTCCCTCCTAGGGCCCTCTTCAAGTTGGTGAGGTACGGAGCAGTGGTGGATGGCCACGCGTCTGGTGTGGCCGTCCTAAGCTTGCGAAGGAAGGCTGAGCTTGTCTCACTGACCACAGGGCCATGTGCTTGCCTCTTGTCGAAGGAATAGGTGCTGGGAGAGGCAAAGTAGGTAGGCAGTTGCCCACGCCCCTGCCATGCCACGCCCCATGTCAGAAAAAGGGCAATGATGGCCTGGGGCGTGGGATATAGGACTGCCTTGTCTCCCACACCTCACGACAGGTAGATATATGTCCTGTCACCCTTACGTGGTGAGGCGCGGGGAGATGGAAGTGAGGAGATAGGCTCCATCGTGTTGTCATTAATTCCCCTATCCCCACATGCTCCTCTAGCCATCTGGGAGGAGTCGAGCTCGAGAGCAAGGTGAGGGCTCGCCCCTTGGGGACGCGAGCTCGGGTTTGCGCAGGGGCAGCCACTCGGTACACACATAAGCATAAGTGGCTAACGCGGCCTCCACGTGGTGTCCACGTCGGCAAAGTCTACGAGATGGCCGACGCTGGCGGCACGCACGAGAAGAGGTCACTAGAGACAACCAACGACGTGGCGGAGGCCAGCGCAGGTGGTATGGGAGGATAGAGGAGAGGGAGTGGAGTCTCATCATGCAAGTGCAGCGGCAAGACGGCTAAGGAGTTGGCCGGCAGCGAGGTTCTTGCGGTAGAGGTTCGAGTTGTTGGCGGTGACGGGATTCCAGTGTTCTCCAAGCTTTGGGAAGCGGCGCCTGAGGTTGGTCTCGTCGATGCAGTGCCGAAGGAGAGGTTGATGAGGACGTGCGACCCTCCGGGAGGTGGTAATGATGCTTGGAGGAAGGAAGGTGGTGCCGCTCTACGAGAAGACGTTGTGGATGGTGCTCTGGTCGTCGTCGGGCTCTAGGAAGGTGACTCCGAGGTAGAGGATGACGAGGCAAAGCCAATGAGGTCTTCGCTGGGTAGAGGCGAGTGCCCGGTCGGGAAAACAGTGGCACGATGGCGAGAATGAGCTTGGCGTTCGAGCGGTGAGGAGAAGGGTTGGAGGAGGTCACAAGGGGCATTTTATAGCCACCAGGGAAGAGAATAGACAGCGAGGAGGCTGTCAGCTGGCATTGAAGGCAACAACTAGTACTGATTTAATCCGGCAATTCAAAGCGTTTGAGTGCATGATTGAGTAGGGAATCATGGGGAATTGATGCTTGAGTGGAGTATGATTGATTTCCTTCTTCAATTCGAAGCAGAAACATGCGGGCAGGCGGATCAACACGGCAACGGCATTACTAGGGTTGCGGCGGGGCGGTTGGAGATTCAAGACGAAGCTGATGAGTGGGCCCTACTCGTCAGCGCCTAGAGATAGGTGGTTGTGGTCTAGTCCATGTCACAGCTCGACTTTTTAGGAAATTAAATAAATGAGTTAATAAATTATTTTTAGAATTTATATTAAAGTTTAAAGAATTAATCAAGTGAATTAATGAGGGAAATAAAATTTTTTCAATAAATCATGGTTGGATTTATTTTCAGTAAATTCTCCATGTTAAATAACACACTTTTCTTGAAATTTTTAGAGCTAAATAAGTAATTTTAAAAGCAGAAAGAGCATTTTAGTGATTAATTTAAATTGAAAACTAAATAAAAATCCTTCCTTCAGCTTCGGGCCAATTCCGGCCCAATTCCTTTCTTTCCCCGGACCAACTCTTTTTCTTCCCTCTCTTACCCGATGCTGGTCCAACTCTCCTCTTTCCCTTTCTGCCGGCCCCAGCCTTTCTCCTTTTCTCTACGGCCTGCTCCCGACCACAAGGCCCAAGGCGGCCTAGCTTGCCAACCCGACCGCCCGCACCCTCTCTCCCTCTCTTTCACTCACCGACAAGTAGGCATACCTGTCAGCATCATCTTCCAGCTCTAGCCAGAGACACGATGCCGCTCCACTGCTGTAATCCCGTGCCGAATCGGCCTCGTTTCCGCCTTCCTTTCCAATTCAACGCGGAAACGAGATCCTCTCAGCCTCCACTCCAGTTCCCCTCAATCAATTTGGGGATATCCTCAAGAGACCGGCATTGCCATGACCCATGGAGCTTCGGGAAAACCCTGCCGCCATGGTTGTGGCTCCACGTTGTCTCCGTCTCGGTCTCTCCCTCCTCGTGCAATATAAAGCTAGCCCCGGAGCTCCTCTACCTCGTCCTGCCCTCGCCCGAAGCGCCGCTTGCCCTAGCTTCGCCGTCGTGTCACGATTTTGCTCCGCCGCCAACCGTCGCCTCCAGTCGAACTTCGTCGTCTTTCCACCACTGCCGGAGCTCGCCGCCACCCCATTGCGATCGCCGTGACGTGCAGAAGACCGTCCGCTACCTCCCCAAGCTTGAAGCCCACCAGTGCGCCGCCGCCGCCCTCGTTAACCCGATCTTCTCCGCTGCAAGAAGCTCACCGCGGGCACGATCCCGTCGTCTACCGCCGTCGCAAAGGCCACAGGACGCTTCGCCTGGACATCCTCTACCTGCCGGGGCCGTCGTCTGCCACCGCCGTTCACCAGAGACCCTTGGTCCCTTTGCCGCCGGCCGACGATCTGACATGGCTGCCCTGTCGTCATCCAATCAGCCGCCACCTCCTCCTCCTTGTGCTGTGTGGCTCCGACGTGGGAGCTAGCCTCGGCCGTCCGATCTACCTTGATTAAATCTTAACCACTCGATCAATCTTATCAAATCCCGACCGTCAATCTTCTTTGGACCTCCTCGGTGAACCAAGTCCACCGTGGACCGACCCCTTCTCTTTGTGACATGTGGGTCCCACTTGTTAGTGATGCGGCTCTTCTCTCTGGGGCTGATGTCATAATCCCTCTTTTTCAATATAAAAATAATTAAATATGATACAATAAATCTATTTAATCCTTTTAAATAGGCTTTAATTAGATTAAATCTTATAAAATTTATAACTAATTCATACGAACTCGGAATGAGGTTGTTCAAGTCTCAAAATTCATCTAAAATCAAGATATACCTGTTTGTTTACTTTTAATGTTCTATTAGTGTTTTTCCTTGTTTTGTGTGTAAAGTGTAGTTTTTCGTCGTTTCGGAGGATCACAAGTTCAGGGAAAGCGTTGGCTAATCGAAGGAGGAAGGCAAGTCACACAACAATTCTCTTGAGGATATTGATCCCAATTGTGAAAATTATTTTGTTTTAACATTATAGCATGCATTTTCAAATGTCACATTGTTATGGGTTATTATTATATTCTTATATCCTTTGATTATGACCATTATTGCTATTGATATCTTTACCTTGTCACCTTAGATTATAATTTGACTACCCATGGTCCTATATAATAGTTTGGCCAGATTAATTAGGTATTGCTTAGCCATGCTTAGAAACACTAGTATCCTTTTATGTGGGATGGCATATACTTCATTTATAATTTCACTATGGATAATTATTTGTAGCTCACGACAGTTGGTCGTGGTTGGTTAAGTAATATTCCAACTAAAACTTGACTAATGATGGATTGTGAGCACATGATTTTGCTGCTCGTGCTCATGACAATTAATGACCGGTTCGTGAGCTACCGTTGTGAAACATTTACCGTACTAACCATAAGCCAGAATGGGCAACAGCTTGACTTATTGTATTGCATGATCTGATGTGGAACACCGGACTATGAAGTGGCGGTGATAAGTCTATTGGGGCGCTGAGTGAGTTTGTTCCGGGTATGGAAAGGCTAGGATCTCAGTGGATGTGACCATGTTAGGTTATGTTATGCTTTAGGTCATGTCACGATTGCCCTCTTTGTAGTACCATGGTGGTATTTCGGGGCATAGAACTTGTGTGGAATTGTGTCTTGTGAGTAAATTTGTACACTTCTAATCAGAGTAAAACTATTCGAATAGCCGTGCCCATAGTTATGGGCAAGCCAAGCAATGTTTTCCGTGATTAGTCTCATACTGCTCATTAATGGTAATAATTTGGTAATTGATGAAAACATGATGACTCCAAGTATGGAGTGTGGTTTGGGTATCTCCTGGTATGGAGGGGTTTGGGCTTCAATTACATTGGTGTGGTGTTCAGTGATTGGTTTAATATTGATAATAATTATGTTGTTTTCATACTATTTTTAAATGCAAATGTTTTAAATGCCGTTTATGCAAAAGAGCCCTATTATGCCTCCTTTGAATCCTATTGCATTACATTACATTCCGTGTGTGGCTTGTTGAGTACGATGGGTGGTACTCAGCCTTACATAATTTAAATCATTAAAGATAAACGTTCTGTTGGAGAAGATGGACTTAGAGACTTAACTTATACCCCAGTTGAGCTGCTTGTAGGAGTGGTCTTGAAGCTACGCTAGATCGTCTTTCTATTGTAGAATTTTCCCTTGTGAGGACTAAGTGCCTCTTATGTAAGTATTTTAACGTTATTTTTGTTTTGGTTATGATTATCAAATTGTCAGTTTGTGTGCCCTGACTGATTTCTGGATAGAGATTTAATACACAAATTTGCTTTGGAAATTGTGGAGAATTTTCAGGCGTGACAGGCCGCCTGGGCCGACGCGTGGCGTGCACACACAGGAGGCGGGAAGGCCATCTTACGCTAAGCGGCTTCACGGCTAATGGGCAGGCACGCGTGGAAGGAGGTTGGGCCAACATGGCCTCGCTGGGCCGCTTGCAAGTGCGGGAAGACAGGGAGGAATGGGCCAATGTTATGAAGAGGCCAATTAGGCCAAGAGAGAGGGGCCATGAGAGGAGATGGGCCAATGCAGAGGGGAAAGGAACTTTGGCCGACTTTTGGCCCAAGGAGAGTGAGAGGTTTATTTTAGATTTTCTTTCTATAAAAACACTGATAAATAGTTTTTGTTGATTTAAACTACTTATTGTACACTGAAAATTCAAGTAAAAACTGGTTAAGCAATTTAAGGCATGGAGAATTTAAGAAAAATACTCCAAGTCCCATCTGGATTTTTTTCTTGGACGCCTTTTATGGTTTGAGATTTTTCTTTTGGCTTTTAATAATTTCTAGAATTTCTTTTGAAAGGTAATTTTATCGATGTTTTACACCGGCAATAAGAATATGAGGCTATTCGTGGGACCCAAACTTGATGGATTGCAAAGAAACACGAAACAATTTATACTGATTCAAACTCTCGAGATGAGGTAATACCCTACTTCCAGTTGTGGTGTATTGCCTTTTAGGTTTCTCTGGTGAGATTCTGATATGCCATCGAGGGGGCACCCTGCCTCCCCTTATATACCGAGGAGATAGGATTACAAGGTAGAAATCTCAGTCGGACTCCGACCAAGCGATTTTCTTCTAGTAATACAACGTGCCCGACTAGGACTATATCCTTTCTTTATCGTACAAGGTAATGTATGTTGAGTCATATTGTATCCTTTATTACAAGGTTAGGCCCATCCTCTGTCCAAGTGGCCACAAAGCTTCTCATGAGGTACCTAGGACCCATGGCCTCCATAGCAGCTCTTGAGACCTTCATAGTTAAGTCACAGCTGATACCGAGTGCTCATCCTCCTTGGTGAAGGGCTTCGTGGAAAAATATGAATAGTGTGCGCTGAATAGGCGCACCTATTAGGTGTAGCCCCCGACCTTGTGTTTAATTGTAAAATAATTAAACATAAAGTCAAGGATCTTTAACCTTTTAGTCTTTCCCGAGTAGTATACTACTCGAAAATTAGACTCTTCAGCATCATGTTAGCTGGAAGAATTTTTGCTCAGGGCAATTGTTGGCTAAACATGTAAGCCGAGTACCACTTCATGGATTTTAACCCAATATGTGGTCAAGTATACTTGAGAGATACCTGTATCCCCAATTTTAATGGAGACCAGCTGTTGATCCTTATAAGGATATATCCTCAATATCTGGTAAATAATTCAGATATCTGAACACATGTGTCCAGCAATTGGCTTTCGTGAAGTATATCTGATTATTTAATTGGTTTCTATAAAATAGCATTTGTACTATGATTTTAACACAGTCAGTGATCGACCCAATAGGGTATGCCATTCAGAAACTCATATCTTGTGGCCTAGTACTGAATTAGTCGGTCCAAACCCACTTATCAGCATAGGTCTTATAAAGCGGGGGAGATAGAAAAGATTCCCCCTTCTTCTCTAGTCCGCCAATCATTTTGTCTTCCAGCTCCGTGCCTAAATTTTGCCTCTCCGTCTCACTAGGGTTTGCTGTAGCTTGCGCCCCTGCTCGAGACTCGCCAGAATCTGCTCCGCCGCATCGATTCCCAATCTCCATAAGCCATTCCCCCAAATTTCTCGCCTCCTACAATGCCGAAGGCTCCATTTGAGATCCCCGATATGACCGCTAGAGTCTGGCCGATGTCGGACTGCAGCCCGGTGAAGCTGAAGCTACTGGAGAAGCGGATGATGCTGCAGCAATAAGACGTCATCCACTGGCGCACCGCGGAGGGGGAGTCTATGCTGGCGCCCAAATCTGGTGAGACCGTTGTCTTCACTTCGTTTTTTGACCACGGTCTTGCCCTCTCTTCCTCGGATTTCCTTCACCAGCTTTTGTCTTTCTACCAAATAGAGTTGGTGAATTTGAATCCCAACTCTATTCTCCATATTTTGATCTTCGCTACCTTGTGCGAAGCTTTTCTGGGGTCAAGCCCCACTTCAATCTTTTTCGGTACCTATTCCACATCAAGCCCCAGTCATCCAAAAATAAAATCCAAACCATCGGGGAAGGGGGGGCGGACTTCAGCTTAGGAACGAAATGAAGAAGGCCTATCTCAATGTTCCTCTTAAGACATCACTCAGGGGTTGGCACAGAGAATGGTTCTACTGTTCAAACTTTGAACCCTCTCTACCCCTTTCTCTGGTGCTCCACCAACCGTCCTGCCAAGTTGGTCATCAGTGCCAACTTATGAAGAAATAGGAAAGGTATACCAGCTGATGGAGAGGATCGACCGCCTGAAGAGCATGGGGCTGACTAGTCCCTGGGTGGCAAGGTGCTTCCTCAATCGCCGCACCAGACCACTAAAGGCCAGGAGCCATTTCGGCTGGGACTACTGTAACGCCCTGAAAATAGTCTTAATTAAAAATTATCGTGGGTATTTGGAAATACAAGAATACACTAGAAAATCTTTGTTTGAGAAAAGAGTTTGAATAAAATTTTAAAATTTCCAATATTAAAAATCCCGAGTTTAAATCTTTAAATAAATACTTGGATGTTTTTATATTTCAGGGGTTTTGTCGGAGTATTTTAAGCGTTTGAGTATTTATAATAATAAATTCTTCATGTTTCATGGTGGCATTTACTTTTGTAAATCCCCCGTGATTTAATAAACTCTCTAAAATTTTCTCGGATTTTTCGGAGCTACATAATTAATTTTAATGCTATAAAGATCACTAAAGTAATTAAATAAATATAAATAAATTCCTTTTCTTTTCTCCGGTTCGGGTCGTTCCTGATTCAGTCCTTTGAAGTCTCCCCGTTCATCGTGAACTCTAACTCCCTTTTTCTTCTAGGGTTTTGTGTCGTTCCCAGAACCCTAAAGTCACCTCGAAAACCTAAATTCGGAATTACCGGATTTATTCATTTTTGAAACTCTAGAACTCTTTAGACTCCCAATTCGAGATCTTTTGTATTCGAAATATTTATATTTCCCTTTGAGATAAATCCCAGATATTCCCTTAAACTCCTTTTCCGTCGAAACAAATCCAAATCTCCAATTATGTGAGATTTCTCTAAATTCCGGTCCCAATAAAACAGCCTTGTCAATTCCCTACTCCCAAAATATTTTATTCGGAATATTCCATTTTTCAGTTCTCGGGAAAATATTTTAATTTTCCGCATCTCCAAAATATCCACATATTTTTGGAAGTTCAATTATGCTCGAATATTCCGAACTATTGATCTCTAGAAAATAATTTCCAATTTTATCGGATTCCCGAATTATTCCGAGATCCGGTTTCCCCAAATATTCCTTGATAAAATATCCTTTGTTTCCTGAACCTCTTAGAGTATATTCCGTTTCCTAATCTCCTCTAAGTGGTCTCCGATTCTCCAATATATATATATGTATGTAGGTATGTATATATATTCCGAGTACCGGAATATTCCTAAAATTTGTAATATTTCTATAAATTTTCAATTCAGAAATATTCCTTAAATTTCTAACTTCCCAAATTTCCAAATTTTGGGTTTTTCCAAAACCCCTCTCTTTTTCTTTCTTTTTCCCCATCTTTTCTTTTATTTTCCTTTTCTCTCTCTCCTGTTTATCTTGCTTCTTTGGACCTCTTTCTCTCTCTCTCGGATGGCCGGCCTGTGCCGCCTGGGCCTCCCCGGCCCCCGCCCGGCCTGCGCCAACCCCTCCCTGGCCTCTGCCCGGCCTGCGCCCAGTCCGCCGCAGCCGCCGGCCCAGCCCAGCCCGCGCCGCCGCGAGCACGAATCCGCCGCCGGTTTGCCGCGCGCAACTGCCGCCGTTCTTCCCGGAAGCCGTCGCGCCCGTGCCGCCTCGGAACACCGGAGCCAAGCCACATATATATAGCCGCCGCTTGCCCCCTATGCCCTAAATCGACGCCGCCACCCGAGCCACCCCTGCTTCCCATCTGCCGCCGCCGCTATCCCCTCCGACGCCGGCCGTCGCTGGGAGGCCCCAAGCCGTCATCACCGTCGTCTCTTCACGGTGAGCGCCCTAACCGCATCGTCGCCGCCCTCCTCCTCCTGCCCCCGCCGACCGCCTCGGGAAGCCGCCGCCACACCGGCACAGCGACGTCGCCGCCCGTGCGCCGCCAGCCGCCGCTTCCTCGCCGCCCTGTGTGCCTGCCGTGCCGCCTCCGCCAGCTGGAGCTGCAGCCGTCGCCCCTGCTCCGATCTACACCACCGCCGCCGCCCTCGTCGTCGACCCGGCGCCGCTGCCTCTTCTTCTCCCAGCGCCGTCGCCCGTGCGCCGTCGCCTCACTTCCCGTGCGCCACCGTCGCTCCTGCTGTTGCCCCAGCGCCGCCGTCAATCAGCCGCCGCTGCTCCTGCAAGCCGTCGCCGGTGAGCATCCTCGTAGCCGCGCTCTCTCCTCCCTGGCCGTGTTGTCCTAACGGCGCCTCTCCTCGTCGCCTCTGCCTCCTACTCCTCGTCGTCTTTGTTCGCCTGACGCCGGTCCTCATCCGTCCCCAATCTGCCACCGCCATCGCGTCATCTTCGCCCCTGCATAACGCCGCCGTCCAGTCGCCGTGGCCGTCGCTGGAGACCTTCAACCGCCGCCGACGTCGTCACCTAGTCGGAGCTCGATCCCTCTCTCTGCTGCCGCCAATCTATCATCACCGGCCACTCTGTGGTAGTCGCCACGCCAACGCAGGTCATCGTCGCCATCCCCACCGCCTTCTAGCCGCGACACCCCGTGCCGGTCACCGCCCCGCGGTCGACGCTGCCACCGATTCCCCTGCCTCGTCGCGCCATAGCAGGAGTTTGGTTTTGCCCCTCGGTGTCTCTGTCTTGTAGACCCGGCCGACAGCCTCTCCTCTTGTGTAACAGCCACGTGGACCCTGTTAATAGTTTTTCTGATATATGACTGATGGGCCCGGTGTATAGTAGTCTGAGTCATCTTGGCCGTTCAACCCTTTTAATCGATCCTAGCCATTTGATCTTCGTAGAAGCCCTGATCCAAATCCCAGCTATCCAATCTATTCCAATCAAATCCGAACTGTCGGCTTCCAATAACTCAATTCAGATGTCACCTCAGCCTTAACAGCCATCTCATCGTGACGTGTCGTCAAGTCATCAGTCCACCACAGCCATTTGCCCTTCGACCCTGTGGACTTAGTCCATCCTAAATCTAGTCTATGACAGTGGGTCCTACCTTAATTTCCTATACAAAAGTAATTCCTTCAATAATCAATTTCTGAGAGAATATTCTTGAGAATATTCTTTTCCAATTCTTTTCGGATTCATTCTGAATTCAATCTTCTAGAAGCCATATCTTTTCCGTCTGAAGTCTGAATCGACCCGTTCTTCTTTCTAAATTCATCTAAAATCATAATTTACTTGTTTATGTATTTTTATGTACTGTTTATTTGGAGTTTCTTAGGATTTATTATCGTTTTGCATGTAGTCGCTTATAATCGCCGATTTGAAAGATTGCGAAGTCTGCGGAAGAGTTCGGAAGATTATTTGAAGACTTTTGCGATTGCAAGGCAAGTCACAGGACAATCTCCTTGAGCATATTGATTCCATTTGCAAAATCTATTTTATTTTAAAGTTATTGCACGAAATGTTTTGGAATGTCATTATATGGGTATTTATTTACTATCCTATGATTCTTAATAATTATGGCCATTTTGATGTTGATTCCTTTACCTTGATACCCCGGGTAATAATATTGACTAGCTGGATGTTTAATTATTTATCTGGCTAGATTATTTAGGATTTGCTTAGCCAATGCCTAGAAAATATAGTGACATTTTATGTGGGGAAACAATTCAAACATCAATAACCATTTAATGATAAATGACTATATTTTCACGACAGTGAGTCGTGGCTAGTTAATTAATTGTGTCAACTAAAATATGGATGAATGGTGGGTTGTGAGCACCAGGTTGGAATGTTGCTAGCGGTGCTCATGACAGTTAAGGACCGATTCGCGGACTACCCGTTGTGAAGCAATACTCGTACTAACCACAAGCTAGTATGGGTAATGGTGGGAACCAAAGTGTAGTACGTTCAACCGGGGTCCACCATGGTGTGTTGTGGCTGTGTCAATAAGACCACCATGACTGTGTCAATAAGTCCATGTCTTGGGCGTTGGATCGTTTCCTTGTTGGGGGCTTGATCAGCTCCTGCCGAAAATTGGTGGTCCAGCGGGTGGCTCCCTTGTTGTGCAGGTTACATGGAGGGTCCTATCACAATTCTTTTCCGAGGTACCGTGGTGATATTAAGGCGCACAGTGATGTGTTGTGGAGTTGTGTCTTGTGGGTAAATTGGTACACCTCTGGCCAAAGTAAAACTATTCGGATAGTCGTGCTCGTGGTTAATGAGCGGCCTAGCAATGTTTTCTGTGATTAGTCCTATATTATTTATTAATGGAAATAAATGATGGAATATTGATAGCTCCTGTTTGGAGAGTTATGGTTTGGGCCTGAACTGCGTTGGAGCGTTGTTCAGAGATGGATTTAATGTTGATATTAATTAAACTATATGGTTTTCAATGATTTTAAATGCAAATGTTTTAAATGATATTTTACGCAAATAAGCCATACTATGACTTTCCTTTGGTATCCTGTTGTATTACATTGCATTCCCTAGTGTGGCTTGTTGAGTACGGTGGGTGGTACTCAGTCTTGCATTATTGCAATCTTTAGAGTGAAGCTTTGTGTGGAGGAGAAGTTTGGTGTTTGTCTTATACCCCAGTTGAGCTTCCGGTGGCTTGGAGCTGAAGCTACGCTAGTTGCCGTTCCGCTGCTGTTTTCTCCTGTGTGAGGACTAAGTGCCTCTGTTGTAAGTATTTATCGTTATTCCGTATTTGGTTATGTTTATCAAATTGTCGATTTGTGTACCTCGGCTGATTCCTGGACGAGGATTTATTGCACAAATTAGCTTTGGAAATTCTGGTGAATTTCTAGGTGTGACAACTACTAGGGTAAAGATGACCCTAGCCAAGAATACCCCGATGTAGCCGATAAGAATAAGGTTACTGATTCCTTGCTCGGCTTCTTTGTCAATGGGGTGGTGAAGACCAAGGGCGAGGAGCGCACCCCCAAGCCCTACTGCAAGGGCAGGCCCCGGCCAAAGGTAACCTTGAAGATATTGAAGCTAACTTGTTATTTACCTGTGATGAATATTTATTGATATCTGTCCTGGCTTGTTCTGCAATGCGTGAAACATATATTGTTGAAATACTCTCAGGACTATGAGGAGTTTGATAATGACTCCCAAGATTAGCCGGCCACAAAATCGAAGAAGCGGCCAGCCAGCCCTTCTGCCGCCCAACCCAGCTCCAAGAAGGTTGGGAAAAGATCAATTGAAGACCTAGGCAAGAAGAAGAGCACGCCAAGTGCAGCGCCGGGGAGCCTAAGGATCAAAGATCCTGTCAGTTTAGCCCCCACGCCACCAAGCCCGAGGCTAGCGCCGCCGAGCCCAAGGCTAGCACTGCCAAGTGCCCCGGCTCCGCAGTCAGCTACTTCGGGCACCGAGCCAGCTGCAGCCAACTCACCACCGTCGACTGCCACGCCAACTAGTCCAACAGTCGACAGCTCGCCACCACTGAGCAGGCTCTCGAGCCCCTCGCCGATGTCT
This sequence comes from Oryza meyeriana var. granulata, assembly GCA_003991445.1. Lineage (NCBI taxonomy): Eukaryota > Viridiplantae > Streptophyta > Magnoliopsida > Poales > Poaceae > Oryza > Oryza meyeriana. The sequence goes on along the minus strand of RYFJ01001056.1, from coordinate 72,379 downwards.
TTAGGTGCACCTCTATGGAAATTCAAGACTTCCAAGAAGTAATAAAAAATCTTCAATCTTCTGAGAATCTTGAATGATGTGGTAGTGTCTTGATATTTGAAATATTGTGCATGAAGTGAGTGAACATAGATCCCAAGGGGACTATGCCACTAACTCCTGCCACCGAGCCCATCCTATCCAAGCCAAAGCCAGTAAATATGAAAACATCAGATGTTACTCATCCGATATGTTTAAAATGCAGGGTCAGTTCCTGATACGCGTAACAGGAACTCATGGCTACGAGTCTATCTCCTACGCTCGGGGGCTGGACCACTCTATCATGATACACTTGGAGTGTGACGCTTCAAGAATCACTCAGATTGCTCCACGAGGGCTATTATCCGAGTACTTGTGCCAATCGGGACTCGGATGTCACCTTTATTTTGGTACGCTCCATGTGGCCAATAATCGACCTTCAGCAGCAGTCGGGGCTTGGGTATCACTCTGCTAGGTAAGGTACGCCCCATGAGGGTCGCTAGCCGAATCCTATGCTAATGCGAGGTTCGGGTATCTTATTTGGCCATAACTCTGTTGGGTAGGGTATGTCCCATGAGGGTCGCTAGCTAAATCCTATGCTAATGCGAGGTTCGAGTACCTTATTCGGCTGCCATTTTGCCAGGTTGGTAATGCCCCAAGAGGGTCGCCAGCTGAATCCCGCGCTAGTGCAGCATTCGGGTACCTATTTGGTCAAAACAGGGAAACAGGTCACTATTGGAGTTTTCAGTCGGAGGTAGCACCAAACCCGGAACCTATGGAGGTGCTCATTATTTTCAAGACTGGAAGACCCCAATCATTCGATTCCTACTGAAAGATGAACTTCCTAAAGATCGCAACGAAGCAGAGTAAGTCAAGCGATGGAGCAAAAGCTTTATCATAGTCGGAGAAGACCTATATTGTCAACGTGCATCTAGAGTTCTCATGCACTGCATCACACCCGAGGAGGGCAAGTAGATCCTGAATCTATCCACTCAGGCATCTGTGGCAACCATACTGCATCTAGAACGTAAGTCAGAAAGGCTTGCAAACAAGGATTCCTTTGGTCAACTACGGTTACCGATGCTAATGACATTATTCAGACATGCGAGGGATGCCAATTTTGTGGGCTGTGCTAGGTCGGTCGGTTTGGGCTGGCTTATTTGGTAGTAGGCCGAAGGTATGAGTTCTTAAATAGCATGCTCTATTGGGTCGCCCGCTGGTCGCGTTAAAATCGCGATCCAGGTGTTATTTCACAAGAACAGACTAAATAATCAAATACACTTCATGCTAAGCCTATAGCCGGTGTATACATTCGGGTATCTTGATTATTTTAAGGTATTGAGGATATATTCTTATAAGAATCAATAGCTGATCTCCATTAAAATTGAGGATGTAGGTATCTCTCAAGTACACCTCATCATACATTGGATTTACTCCATAGTCATACTCGGCTTACATGCTTAGCCCAATTGCCTTGAGCAAAATTTTTAGCTAATATATAGCTGAAGAGTCCAATTTTTAAGAAACATATCACTCAGGAAAGAATTAAAGGTTAAAGATCTTTGACTTTATGTTTAATTATTTCCTAATTAAACACAAAATCATGGGCTATACCTAATAGGTGCGTCTATTCGGCGCATACTATTCATCTATTTCCATGAAGCCCTTCATAGCCTCGTTGCTAGATGACATGAAGCATTACTCGGGAGTAAAGCACTTGGGAATCTCTTCACCGTGGAGGATGAGCACTCAGCATTAGCTGTGACTTAATTATGAAGGTCTTAAGAGCTATTGTGGAGGCAATGGGCCCTGGTTACCTGTTAACGCCAAAATTTGGTACGGATATTTATTGGATTCGGTTAAGGAAAAATCACGGTTAACTGGCGGGAATTAAATCCAGAAGAAGCCGAATTCAAGGAGTCGTGAAGACCACAGCATGGCCGTTAATTATTTTATCTGTAAATTAGGTAGCTTTAACGATTTTTAGGAAAACCTGATCTCGTGTCCGGTCAAGGCTTGTTGTTTTTCCTTTTATAGAGAGGAAACTCCTGTTTCGTATCCGATCAGGATTATATCAACTCGGGGTATAAATACGTATGCCCGGGTACCTTCTAAATTATCAATTAGATCAATACAAACTTCGGCGCATCGCCACCCTATTCAATGGGTTCTTGCTTCTCGAGCCGGGCTGCATTGGTTAAGTTCGACCTCCTGCGAGAGGGTAAGTCTTGTTACCTCGACTACCGTATCGGCTAGGACTTCCTCGGTTAGGTCCGATATTCTAGTTGGGCTACGGTAGTTGGCTTACCACGATATATCTGTTCTGTCTACGGCTGCATCAGTTAGGTTTGATCTCATAGACCGAGTAGATATATCACATCACGCGTGCGTAGATTTATCAGCTTACTGGGTGTAATTCATCGTCAGTTTGTGCTGCATCGGTTAGGTCCGACCTACTAAATTGCGCGATAAGTTATTCCTACTAGGTTGATCGGTTTTATGCAGCGTTTATCGGGATGTATAGCCGACAAGTTGTCATATATCACATCACGATTGCATTAGATCTATCGGCCCATCGAGGTTCTGTTATCATCATCACTCTGTGCTGCAACGGTTAGGTCCGATCTATTAGACTGGTGATAATAATTCTATCCTTATGAGCCGATGGATACTTTCTGCAAAGTTCTATCGGAGCGCCTGCCGATAGGTTATCTTTGTTAATTAAGGCCGATTGCACCGCTACACGTTTTTGGCACTATACAACGTTTCAGCTTTCCCGGCCGATACCTTCATAACAGTAATCGGCTAGTTTATTTATTTATATTGTTATTGGTTCCTTAGCCACATGTTTTACTTATTTATCCATCTATGCCACCATCGGCTTCCAGTCGATGTATAAGTGCTTTGGTCCATATCGGCATCGGTCGATGAGACGAGTCCAATTCGGCTTCCAGCCGATTGGCTTCAATGATCTAATATTTTCTATCTCCTTGTCAATTGCAAGGGTCAAATTGACTGGCACGCATACGAACCTCAAGATTTAGGACCTGCACTGGAGTTAAGCAAATCTCCCAGGCCTTCGCGTGTCTCTAGGCGCCGAACCATATCATCGGCTCGTTCCCGACGCTGCCAGTGATTTTTGGTGCCAACACGTTTTTGGCACGCCCGGTGGGACCCGAAATTTCAACATGGCCGGAGAAGAGATCAAAACAGACAACGTGATCCTGGTCAGCATGGAGGATTTAACAGACGAGCAGAGACAATAAGTCGAGCAAAATATGGCCAATTTTCAAAAACTTTGCTTGGAATCTTTCGGCATGACGCGACAAGGGCCGATTCAAAAATCTCAGTTTCCAAAACCAGTTTTGGTTGGAGAATCAAGCCGTACACCACCTGAAAGTCCACCAGTAAAACCCTTACAGGAGATGGTGAATGAAGCAGTCATCACCGCGCTCAATCAATTCAATTCCGGGATCCTGATGAACACGCTCCCATAACCTCATCAAGAAGGGCAGTGGGATGGATCGATTGCTCAAGAGCCTACTCGAGGTCCTGTATATCTCCTGCCAAAAGATGGAGCCAAAATCAAGTTTACTTATGGCGCCACAAAAGATGTACCGGAAAACTTGTTTTTCACACACAACCAGGCTAGGGGGCAACAAGATATTCCTGCTGGATTACCATCGTCTGCTTATTATGGAGGATTTCAAACCTAATTACCCAGGAGGTATTGCGATTCAGGTAATTATCAAGAGAGAGAATATCCCAGGCAGAATCGGCTACAAAACTCCACCCATACAGTATCAGCAGGAAGTCCGAAGGGAAGAAGACTTTATCGGGCAAGGGTTGCGGAAATAGTGAGGGAACAAATTTGGGATAAAGCCAAAGGAGCAAACATTTATGTATCGGCATCCATATCCCGAGTGGTTTCGACAGAGTCATTGCCACAGCCGATACAGAGTCCCAGATTTTTCCAAGTTTTCAGGGCAGGACAACATATCTTACAGTAGAGCATATTAGCTGATTCTTGGGCGCAGTGTTGGAGAAGCATCGGCCGAGGAGGCTCTGAGAGTTAGGTTTTTTCTCCCCTTGTCATTGTCTGGATCGGCCTTTACATGGTTTTTCTCCTCATTACGCCGAATTCAGTTCGGGATGGGCCGATCTAGAAAAACAGTTTCACAAACGTTTACTTCTTTGCTGGGATCATGAGAATGAGACCGACAAATTTAACATTGGTTAGGCAGAGACCAGACGAAACAGTGCCAGAATATGTCTAGAGGTTTCGGGACGTTAGAAACCGATGTTACAGCTTGAATTTGAGCGACAAACATCTAGCCAACTTGGCTTTTCAGGGTCTCTTAGCGCCAATTAAAGAGAGATTTTTCATCACAGGAGTTCGAGTTCCCTGGCGCACCTGGTACAAGAAGGTATGGGCCCATGAAAGCCGATTTCAAGAGGCGAAAAAGGATAAATATCAAAGGGTTGCTCAGGTACAGATTTATTCATCGGACTCAGATGATGAAGAATCCGATGTTGAAGTCGGATTGGCGGAGTGGGCTAGAAACAAGAAATCAGTATCATGCCCGTGGGTCAAGGATATCGCCAAGGAGGAACAGTATGATTTTGACATTAATAAAGCCGATAAAATTTTTGATCTACTGTTACAGGAGAAACAGATACAGCTTCCACCAAATCACATAATTCTGTTAGCCGAAGAACTGAAGAAGAAAAGATATTGCAAGTGGCACAATACGATATCGCATCACACTAATGAGTGCAAAGTTTTTTCGGCAACAAATCCAAGATCGCTGTAGAACAAGGGAAGGATCAAGTTTGAGGACAAGAAGCCGATGAAAATTGATGGACATCTGTTCCCTGTGAATATGGTTTATGCAGGATCATCAAGGGATTAGGCCGATGGAGGAAAGCGTTGGGGTAAGAGGACAAGAATTACTTCATCGGACCTGATAGAAAAATATTCAAGCCATGAAGAATGGTGGATTGAGTCAGACAGTGAAAGATATAATCCGCATTGGGATTGCCCGTTTTTCAGGTTCTGTTGGGATCAGGGTATAAAGGGTTGCCCCGACAATTCAAGATTGCCCCGAGTGCCAGTAATATGGGATATCGGCATGATCAACAGGAAAGGTTTTCGCAGGATCGGCTGTCTGGGAAAAGAGCATCGGCACATAGCCGATTAGGGCCGATCCACGAAGAATTCTTTGAAGAAATGATGAAAGAGGAAGTAATGAAAAACAAATCAAACTCGCCCTCAGTGGTGTCCTAGTGGAATATTTACAAAAAATCAGAAAAGAAGGGCACAGCGGTTACGGCACCGGGAGCAACAGGAAGAGCAACGGCGGGACTACAAGGGAAGTCGATCATCGTCACAAGAGGACTAAGCGGGTGTGGCGCGTGAAGAGAAATGACGATGAGGTTGGTCCATCGGCTCCAGTAGACATGGTTTTCTTTCTGCCTAGGGAATACAAAGCGTTTTCATCTGATGAAGAGGGCGATGAGGAGATGTTTGCTCAGTTGACGCTGCGACCCGATCAGGCTATATTTGATAAGCCTGAAGAATCTAGTCATCGGCATTTGAAGCCATTATATACCTTAACAGGGCTTTTGTGAATGGGAAGCCGATGACGAAGATGCTAGTCGATGGGGGAGCAGCTGTTAATCTAATGCCGTATGCCACATATCGGAAATTGGGGAAAACTACCGAAGATTTGATCAAAACAAATATGGTGTTAAAGGATTTTGGCGGAAATTCATCGGAGATGAAAGGCGTGTTGAACGTAGAACTAACAGTGGGGAACAAGACATTACCTACCACGTTTTTTGTGCATCGATGGACAAGGATCATATAGTTTACTCCTTGGCAGGGAATTGGATTCACGCAAATTGTTGCGTACCTTCGACGATGCATCAAAGTTTGATACAATGGCAGGGAGATCAAGTCGAGGTAATCCCAGCGGATCAATCGACCAACATTGCGATGACTGATTTGCCGATCTGGGAAGCCGATGGTATCGTTGTGATTTGGAAAGTATGGGAAGGGGATTATCCTTAAGATACCAGTCGGGGAGATACAGCCGTATCCGCAAGTCGGCTCGGACTAAATTACTCTGATGGGCACCATTGAAGATTTTGAAGGGAAGTTGGACAAGGTTTCCACATCGGCCCCGGATGATTTGGAGGAATTGATATAGGACAGGAGATAGGCAGGCCGACGTACATAAGTAAAAATTATGTCATGAACTCCGAGAAGAATTAACAAAATTGTTGAAAGAGTTTTCGAGATGTTCGCTTGGGATATATGAGATGCCAAGGGTTACAGCCATCCATTGTTGACATCGGCTTTCCTATTAAACCAGGATTATTCGGTTCCGTTTAAACAGGCTCCAAGGAGATTTAAGGCCAGAAATTTAATGAGCCAATCAAAGAAGAAATTACAGGTTTTATATGATGTCAAAGTTTATAAGGCCGATGCCGATATGCTGAGTGGGTTTTCTAATATCGTCCCCGGTGGAAAAGAAGAATGGAAAATTGAGGGATATGTATCGATTTTCCCGGGGATTTGAATAAAGGCTAACCAGGATGAAATTCCGATGCCGATAGGCGGATTTGTTGGTAGATGCAGCATCGGGCCACAAATTTTAGTTTCATGGGATGGCAATGCAGGATACAATCATGATTTTTTATGGCTGAGGGAAGATATACATAAGACCTGCGTTCTCGGATGTCCTGAGCTATCGGCTTATATGGGTGGGTAGTAATGGGAGTTTTGATTAGGGAAAAGTGCCGGTGCAGACTTATAAAGGGCAATGAATTATATATTTCATGATTCATTGGCTTGCCAGTGGAAATTTACAATCGATGACGTGGTGTTTAAATCCAAGAGTGATGAAAGCCATGTAGGCCGATTTGCGAAAAGTGCTAGAAGGGGGCAAAAGAAATACGGATTAAGGATGAATCCAATAAAATGGGCGGCTTTTTGGTTATCGGCTGGGCTAAATGTTTTGGGTTTTATGGTTATGAAGCGAGGAATTGAAGTTAGTCAACGGAGCATTAGAGCCATTAAGACTACAGAGCCACCGCAAAGACAGAGCTATAGTCATTGATCGGCAAGTATTAATTTGTAAGGAGATTCCATAATGAAATTTGTCAGGAAGGATTGAAATCTTTTACTCTGTTATTGAAGTTGAAAGGCCGATCAAGAGTTTGTTGTGGGGAGGGATCAGCAAAAGGCATTCGATTTTGGGAATTAAGAGTTATTTGAAGTATCCCCACCCGTTCTAGATTGCCGCATGAAAGGAGTGCGCAATTAAGGTTAACTTATCGGCCGATTAGAATCTCAGTCTGTTTTATTTCAAGAGTTCTTGAGGCATAGTAAGCTGACGTCAGTCAGATCTTCTGACCTATTTAACCAGGACAGAGGCTTTTATGGGATGCTGAACACAAGATAATCCAGCTGCGCTAAAATAGGATATATTTAACTTTGTGCAATGGAGAAATTATGCCTTTGAGTATGTATATTATTATTCCCTGTCCAATAGCACAAGAAGTTAAGACCTATAATAATCTAAAGGCTTGTAGTGTTCTACGTTAGTCGGTATTGGCAAGGCATAAATGTGCGTGAGATAGTACGAGCCTTGCTCAGACAGTCACTAGTCTCCATAAGATGGCGGCTGAGTTGTATGTAAGGTACTGGATTTTTTTGAACTGACGGAGTTTTGATTGGAGAGTATGAATTCGGCACTAAAGCGATCAAGGGGACAGAGTGGCCTTGAGATTTCATTGTGGCAGCACATGAGGGTTGCTTCTTAATGAAAATATGCGAAGCCAATCCCGGTGGGACTTTTTTTTTTGATTTGGATCGGTTTTAGAAGTTAAACTTTTGCAAGCATGGATCTGGTATCCGGCTTGGTCATTTGGTATTCGCCTCGGGGGCGGCGGAACGGGTTTTTGATGTTTGCTTGTTTATAATTAAACTTATCGGACTAATAATCAAGCGGAGTATGAGGCGGTATTAAAGAAAGGACTTCAAGCTCTTAAAGGAAATCGGGGCCCGCACCATGGGGATCGTAGAATATTGTTTGGGGATTTCCTTTATTGGGTGATCAAGCTATTATCTAGGGAGTTATGAATGCAGGGCATGAACTCATTCACATTGAGGTCATTATCATTGAAGAATGCAGAGATTTATTGAAGGATTTCAGCGATGGTATCGTTGCGATTCATATCCTAGAGAAACAGTGAATTTCGACAGCCAATTGATTCTTAAGAGGGCTCATTGGTCTAAATCGGGTTCACTCGGGCTTTGCTGTTTAATCCAAAGGCAACAGTCTGATTCAAGTGTGAAAATAGCCGATAAACATGATATTCATGTGATGGCGAAAACAGATGATTGGGAGACATTGATGAGGAATCATATGGGTATCGGTTATCTGCCAATAATCCGTCGCATCGGTTACGTAGGAACTTTGTATATAGTATGGGGACTAACATATAGATGTGTTATCTTGAATGGAGCCACGTTTCGTAATTCATATTATCGGACTTTCTTCCGAAGGAGTTCTTGCTGTCGAGATGCCTGAATTTGGAAGAAGACTCCAAAGTGGGTATATGTGCGAACGTGCACATGAATGGCGTTTGTGTCGCGAAACTCATCCAATTCGGCCTCACAAGATGAAGTGGATATTGAAGAAGCCAAGTTTAAGTAGGATCTTTTGGGCCGACGAAGTGATGCTGGACAAAGACCCTTGTAACTTCACGCGTACTATATAATAAGGTGTTTCCATGTCAAAGATTGCCCAGATTTCTAGATATTGGAGTCAATATAAATGCGGGGCACCAGCATAAATTGGAGCTATGTAATCTATCAGGTAAACGTACGGCGTTCAGATGCGATGGGGGAAATTTTGATATGATCGGTCAGGATTTAGGGTCCTTCAATCCGATCGTCAAGTAAAAGGACATATTCAGTTAAACTATGAAAATTGGCTAGAGACTCAAACGAATATAATATTTATTCACAAAGTGGTGGAAGCAATTTCCCATTGAAGAAAGTATATGGGTAATGTCCGCTAACGGAGGCGATTGAAGTTTGCCGGGTAAAAAGATTTGCAATTAATAATTTCGAAATCATGGATTGGAATTCCTCAGCACAACGATAACCCTCATTAACGCGCGGATAGGGCATCTCACGCGCGATATAGGACATTCGTACAGTAGTCGCCGATGAAGTTTCAGAAGTACATTTGCTGCCTCAGAGTTTATGGGGAATTAAGTTACTAAATTTCATCACTTATTATGCTGGCAATGTGGGCCAATGGACCAAGCTGTGAGAGGCTTTCAAAATAAGAGTCTGATCATGAGAAATCGATCAGGGCAGCTGGAGAGATTGAATTGAGCAGCTGCGAACTATGATACTTTACCGATTTTCATTGTGGGCCTATCCGGATGGCAAATATGTCATGTGATCTACTCGAGTGCCACCATATCAGTTGGTATTTAGCATATGAAGCATGTTTTGCCAATTGGAGGAGGCAATATACGCCATCTGGCTCTATAGGAGAATTTCTTTACAGCCAACAATTGACAGCCGATGATTATCTAATATTACTTCGATGACTAGACTTGAACTTGAGGATTATTTGGCTCATGAATCGGTTCTAAAGGGCGCTGGGGAGAGAGACTCAGATGAATCAAGGAAATAAACGCTAGGCGGCTAAGGAGGCATTATCAAATACAAAAGGTGATGAAATAAATCTGTTGCTTAAGAGATCTTGTATGGATTGCTTAGTTTTTGCCGATCGTGTGGTCCAGAGAGTATTACTGTATCTTCGGAAAGTAGGTCACCTAATTGGGAAAAGGACCTATGCGCGGCCTTATTAATTTCTCTTGGGGTTGTGTGCCTGGCTATGATTAAAATAGGCGCCTGATGTACCATCTGGTTTATGGAAGGCCGATGTTATTAGAAGATTTGGACGGGACGGAGTTTGCTAAAGCGCTTAATAAAAGGGATGAATATCTCAATGTGTCAGAGGTACTATCACTCCCCGAATGCGTTTGGATCTAACTCAGAAATCCTGTAATTCACTCGGCTCAATGCGGGCCGATTTCTAAAATAGTTCAGAATAAGCCGATGTTTCTATTGCATTCTCTGTCAAGCTTGTAAAGAAGCCGAGTATCATTGATATCGCTTTAGCTTGATGTTCAAATAATTCACCTGGTCATAAAATAACTATTCAAGCAAAGAATGGTCAATATCGGAGATGAGTAAGCCAACAGAGCTCGACAGATTATGTTACAGCGAAAGATGATCGACATGGTTCTGGAGCAACATCAATGGATCACGATAAAGTTTTACAAAATTTTTGAATTTGTTTCAATGGCACGTAGGCGAGATCTGGTCGATTTTGTGGATTTGGATGGCACGGGTATCGTGCTTCATCGGAGCTTGGGATGGCCTTCAATTCGCATTTTAGGCGCCGATGAATGACCTTGAACGCACCTGCTTGCTACATCAGGGGGTAATACTCTGGCCTCTTGATCCGCTGAGTGCGGATCCTATGGTGGCTTGAAGGTAGGCTGTATCGTACCCCTGAAGCGTGGAATTTGATTCTGTTAAGATTAATCCCTCGCTCCGCGTACATTTATCCATAAACAATCCGATTAAAATAATTGCGTAATTGTTTCGATGTCGTGCCATGCAGATCGGAGATGGCAATCAGCAGATCGGCAATCTGTTCCTCTTCGTGTTCTGACAGCTGATCCAATGGGTGTTTGCGGGTTGGCGGATCAGTTCTTCAGGGGCCAGCTATCCTGATATCTTGAAGAATCAAGCTTCTTCTCTTTTCGTTGTAGTCTGATAGCTTTGCGATTAGTTTGTATGTCTTGATTATCTTCTGTTGATTGAAAGTGCACGTATCGGCCAAACAATCGGTTCTGGACGGTGTAACGTTGCTTGAGCTTGACAAGCCTTTCGGAATTTGTGGGATTAACCAGGCTATATGGTTGTGATAGGGGTCAGTTCGCGTCGATGAGTGTTCTTCGATTCTGGGACCAGGATGTGAAAGCTCAACGTGGGGTTCTACGAAGATCTTTGCCGGATCGGCCCGCAATCCTCCACCAATGCGCTCGATAGCGAGGGGTACTTTTTCAGCATGTAGACGACTGATTCTAGTTTAGACAGGTAGCGTTCGTGCACGTTCTCGCGGATTTGGAAAGGATGGCTTGGTTGTTGAACATGGTGGTTCTTTTCATACATTACTTAGATTTTTTATTTTCGTCTTTTCTTCAATATCTGTCGGTAGTTTTCCCGCCTCGAGTCAGTGCTTGCCGATTGTCGAAGTCTGAGGTGTAGAAAACAAATCGGGCTGCCCTACGCGACTCTCGACATACATCGGTTGACATATTCCGGTACAGCGAGGCATCTAGTAGTTAGGTAAACCATAGGGTATACAACAGAGGCTATTTGTAGTTGATTGTGAGAAGCTTTCAATATCCTGAGGCAGAAGGGAAGGGGGCACGCTTGAGGAGTGACATCGGATGCATCATGGGATGGTTGAGTAGGTCAAATTTGATTTTCCTTCAAGATGGCGGCCGATGTTCTGGCGCATAGAAGTAGGAGCAAAATCGAGGCACCAGTATCGGCTACATCTTCAGGGCTAGATGACGGATCATTGCGAATGGGGCTGCCCAAGAGGCTCATACGGCGTTCGCAAATAGAGAGCTTTGCAGGGATGAATAGTCGGCGGTAGGGGTTGAGGTTCAGGGGAGCCGTTGACTCAAGCTGGAAAAAGATCGATAGTGTGACATAGAGACTGACCAAGGGAACAGATGATAATGTCAAGACTTCGAGCACATACTTGTGGGATGGAAGGAGCCGATGTTGTTCTTTGACTTGTCAGCAGGCGGCGCCATGATCAGACCGCACTGGCAGTCGGCACTGCATTTTTCTTCTCTTGTGAGGGCGAGATGCGAGTCGCTTCTTGCGGATTGGTTTCCCTCTTCTCGTCGGCCCTGATCTTTCGGCTCCCCGTGGCGCCCGGAGAAGAGCGCGATGGAGGGGGAGCATCATCGCTCCTAGGTATGGGTTGGCCGATTATGGTGTTTGTTGGTATATAATCGGCGCCGACATCTGGTGGCAGGCTATGCCTTGTCGGTGGCTTCCACATCAACAGCCGCCTGCAAGATGGAAAAATGTAAGGATTTGATCGAAAAGTGTATTTCAAAGATAGTGGAATATATTACCTTCTGTCTTTTGTCCCTATCAGAGTCGACGTAGTTGGTAGTCTGTTGAGGCGAGAGCAGTAGTGGTGAATGGCTCCGAGTGATTGAACAGTGTCTTTTCTTCCATGCTCCCGGCACACTTTTATCGGAGAACAAAGGAGCTTGGTGTTGACAGTGCATACCTCCACATCGGCGGCGGTGCCCAAAGATAGGGAATCTGTTAGTGTCCGCAGCCGATCGTACTCCAGAGCGCTATTTACATTTCCCCGGACCTGGAGTTTGTCGATGAAGAATAAGCCGATGGGGAGTTGACCGAGGCCGAGCTGGCGGGAGCTAACTGTTGGGTGATAGAATTCATACGATGGCTGTGATCGGCCTTGAGAGAAGCCAATCGTTAGGAGACGGGGAGTAATGACCGATAGGAATATGGTCTTCGATTCATCGTCGCCAGGATGTCAAGTGGATTGAAGTTGGACGGCATCTCAAATGATGATGCGTCATCATATGCGAACCACAGTGTGGCATCCTTGGTAAAGCCATAATAAAGGCCTTTGAACCATTAGCCGAGTCCGACGGGGGTCATTTTACCGCCAGGAAGAGCCGATGCAGCTTCGCCCATTGAGATGCATCGGCGATAGGTGGGTGCTTGTTCCTCTGTGTGATCGCCTGGAAAAGATTGATTGAGGAAGGAGGTATCGGGAATTGCCTTGGATGTGTAAACGTTGAGCCATAACTGCACGAACCACCAAGGACCTCCAATATGGCCAACTGGCTGGCCGGCCGATAGTTTGACTGCCACTTGATGCAGCAGTTGATAAGTGGCGCCAAGGAGATATTGCCCCAGGGGGACTTGTTTCCGATCAGCCAAACGTTCTGCCAGACATTGCATATTGGTTGTTGGACCAAGGGTTGCACTGCCGAAGACGAACCGTTCCAACCACAGATTCAGGAAAGCGACGTGTTCCCGATCATCGACTGGTCCAGTTCCTTTGTTATGGATTGATATGTACTTGGACCAACCGCTGATGTTCTTTGCTTGAAGCCGATGGGTAGGCTTGAATTGGAGATTGAAGGGATTGATGTAACTCGTCGTGTTGAGGCAGGTAAGCATGGTTACATCTATCAAAATTGGGGTCATCGGCCCATGTCCAAATAGGTAGGCGTTGAGGGCGTCTGACCAGAAGTACGAGGCCGATGCAAGCAGAGGTTCGTTCCTCTCTATCTCAGCCAGCGAGAGATTGATGCAGTGGCCGATGTCTGCTTCGTCCCAAAGGGTTCTCTTGGTAGCCGATACTCTGTTATACTAGTTCCTCCACCCGGGAAGTTTGCTCGGCCATGATCTGAAACTGTTGTTCCAATCGCTGACTAGCATGGCGGAGTTCTTGAAGGGGATGCATTGAGTTTCGGCGTTGATGAAATCTGTAGGATCTTCACTGCCCATGGGACCATGGTAGAAGAAGTTCGGGTAATCGGCGGTCGGAATCAAGATCTGGTCTTTAAGGTGCTACAATATGCAAGAACATGAAGGACAGAAAGAGGTTACGGCGGAATCAAAATCTGGTCTCTAAGGTGCTACAATATACAAGAACACAAGAAACGGAAAGAAATTACGGCGGAATCAAAATCTGGTCTCTAAGTGCTACAGTAAACAAGAACACGAGAAACGAGAGCAGATTCAATCCAGGTTGCGAGATAGAGAAGACGATTAGATAAGGAGATTACCTCTGGGACGGCGTTCGCGGAAGCCATTGCGGAAGAGGAAGATGAGTGAAGATCGGAGGTTGAAGAAGGACACCGCAGCAGTTCGCCTAGATCGCCGGAGTTCGTCGAGGTCTCGGAGGAAGTTGAAAGGGTTCTGGTGATGTGAAAGCGTAAAGAAAGAGGGCTAGGAACGCGAAGCGGTTTATAGAGGTATGATGACTGGGCGGGAATCGAGGCCGTTGGCACTGTTTCAAACATTTAAGGAAAGTGGGCTACCTTGGGCTGCCTCGGTGTGAAAGGAATCTGAAGCCCAAACAGAAGAATTTCGAAGCTCGATAACAAACTTCGAAATTGGGGGGCATGTGTTAACGCCAAAATTTGGTACGGATCTTTATTGGATTCGGTTAAGGAAAAATCACGGTTAACTGGCGGGAATTAAATCCAGAAGAAGCTGAATTTAAGGAGTCATGAAGACCACAGCATGGCCGTTAATTATTTTATCTGTAAATTAGGTAGCTTTAACGATTTTTAGGAAAACCTGATCTCGTGTCCGGTCAGGGCTTGTTGTTTTTCCTTTTATAGTTAGGAAACTCCTGTTTCGTATCCGATCAGGATTATATCAACTCGGGGTATAAATACGTATGCCCGGGTACCTTGTAAATTATCAATCAAATCAATACAAACTTCGGCGCATCGCCACCCTATTCAATGGGTTCTTGCTTCTCGAGCCGGGCTGCATCGGTTAAGTTCGACCTCCTGCGAGAGGGTAAGTCTCATTACCCCGACTACCGTATCGGCTAGGACTTCCTCGGTTAGGTCCGATATTCTAGTCGGCCTACGGTAGTCGGCTTACCACGATATATCTGTTCTGTCTACGGCTGCATCAGTTAGGTTTGATCTCATAGACCGAGTAGATATATCACATCATGCGTGCATAGATTTATCAGCTTATTGGGTGTAATTTATCGTCAGTTTGTGCTGCATCGGTTAGGTCCGACCTACTAAACTGCGCGATAAGTTATTCCTGCTAGGTTGATCGGTTTTATGCAAGCGTTTTATCGGGATGTATAGCCGATAAGTTATTATATATCACATCACGATTGCATTAGATCTATCGGCCCATCGAGGTTCTGTTATCATCATCACTCTGTGCTGCAACGGTTAGGTCCGATCTATTAGACTGGTGATAATAATTCTATCCTTACTGAGCCGATGGATACTTCTGCAAAGTTCTATCGGAGCGCCTAGCCGATAGGTTATCTTTTGTTAATTAAGGCCGATTGCACCGCTACACGTTTTTGGCACTCTACACCGTTATTGGCTTTCCGGCCGATACACTTCATATCAGTAATCGGCTAGTTTATTTATTTATATTGTTATTGGTTCCTTAGCCACATGTTTTACTTATTTTATCCATCTATGCCACCATCGGCTTCCAGTCGATGTATAAGTGCTTTGGTCCATATCGGCCATCGGCTGATGAGACGAGTCCAATTCGGCTTCCAGCCGATTGGCTCAATGATCTAATATTTTTTATCTCCTTGTCAATTGCAGGGTCAAATTAACTGGCATGCCTACGAACCTCAAGATTTAGGACCTGCACTGGAGTTAAGCAAATCTCCCAGGCCTTCGTGTGTCTCTAGGCGCTGAACCATATCATCGGCTCGTTCCCGACACTGCCAGTGATTTTCGGTGCCAACAGTACCTTAAGGAAGGCAATTACGGCCACTCGGACAGAGGGTAGGCTAGTCCCTACAATTGGAGATAGAGTAGGACTTGGCTACATATTACATTGCAGGACAAGGAAAGAGATATAGTCCTAGCTGGATACTCTATGTACTGATAAGGAAAGCTCTTGGTCATATTCGACTGGGTTTCCTACCCTGTAACCCTTATCCCTCTTGTATATAAGGAGAGGTAGGGAGTCCCTTGGGGCATATGAGAATGTCACCAGGGAATACAGCGAAAGCAATACAGCTCAACTGGAAGTAGGGTATTACCTCACACCGAGGGCCTGAACCAGTATAAATCTCGTGTGTCATTTTGAATCCATCGAGTTTAGGTCCGACGAATAGCCCCATATAATTATTGCCGATACAAAACATCAACAGTTACACCAGCGGACAAACTTGAGTACTGGACAATGTACTTCGATGGTTCTCTATGAATTGACGGAGCATGGGATGGCGTCATTTTGACGTCACCAACAGGAGAAAAACTCAAATACGTCCTTCAAATACATTTTCTAGCATCTCACAACGTCACTGAGTACGAAGTACTTATCCACGGGCTCCATATTGCCATATCGCTTGGTATCAAACGATTGGTGGTTCGCGGGGATTCTCAATTAATAGTGAACCAAGTGATGAAAGACTGGACGTGCTTGGACGACAACATGGCAGCATACTGTCAAGAAGTGCGGAAGCTGGAAAACAAGTTTGACGGACTGAAAATCACTCACGTTCTACGCCAATACAATGAAGCCACAGATGAACTAGCCAACATGGGATCCAAGCGTGAAGTGGTCTCGACTGGAGTTTTTGCCTAGCAATTGCTGGAGCCATCAGTTAAAAAAAAACTGACCCCGACCAGTCGGGGGATGGGCCAGAGCCAGAATCAAAGGAGGTGCTCATTGTTTCTCAAGACTGGCGGACTCCAATTATCCGATTCTTATTGGAAGATGAGCCCCCGGAAGACCGCAGCAAAGCCAAACAAGTCAAACGGCGGAGCAAGAGCTTTATCGTAATCGGAGAAGAACTTTTTTGTCGAAGCGCATACGGAGTCCTCATGCGCTGCGCCACACCTGAGGAGGGCAAGCTGATACTGCAATCGATCCACTTGGGCATATGCGGCAACCATGCTGCATCGAAAAGGCTTATAGACAGGGTTTCTTCTGGCCGACTGCGGTTACTGATGCCAAAGACATAGTTCGGACATGCGAGGGATACCAACTTTTTGCTCGGCAAACACATTTACCAGCTCAAGAACTACAAACAATTCCAATCTCTTGGCCCTTTGCAGTCTGGGGGCTAGACATTGGAGCCTTTCAAGAAAACGCAAGGAGGGTTCACACAATTGTTTGTCGTGGTGGACAAGTTCACGAAGTGGATCAAGGCAAAACCTGTTGCTACTATAATTGCGCCCAGGGCGAAAGACTTTATTATGGGTATTCTTTACCAATTTGGAGTCCCCAATCGCATCATAACGGACAATGGCACTCAGTTCACCATCGGCATCTTTCAAGATTTCTGTGACGAATTCGACATCAAGATCTGTTATGCTTCAGTGGCTCACCCACGGAGCAATGGGCAGGTCGAGCGTGCAAATGGCATGGTCTTACAAGGTATCAAGGCTAGGGTATTCGATCGACTACGACCATATGTTGGGCAGTGGGTATAAGAACACCCATCCGTTCTTTGGTCTTTACGGACCACAGTCGGTTAGGCAACAAGGCAATCCCCTTTCTTCCTAGTCTATGGTGCTGAGGCCGTGTTACCAACTGAGTTGGACTTTGGCTCTCTGCGAGTCTGGGCTTACTCAAAAGTGAAATCAAACGAAGACCGACTAGTCGAGCTAGATCAGTTGGAGGAAGCAAGGGGCATCACAACAATTCAGTCGGAAAGATACCTTCAAGGATTACATCATTATCATAGTCGAAATGTCCGTGGCCATGCCTTTTCGGTGGAATATCTCGTACTGAGGAATATTCAGACCACCAAAGACATGCACAAATTATCTCTCTTATGGGAGGGGCCATTCATTATTGCTAAGGTGACATGCCCGGGGGCTTACCCCAGAAGACGGCGTCCTAGTCAACAACTCATGGAACATAGAACAGCTACGTCTTTTCTATACCTAAGTATTGTATTCTATACATATAAAGTTACTTACTCTGGCTCACTACGTCAATTGTTTCAACCGAGTAGTGAGTCGGGGGCTACATGACAATATGTCTCCTGATTTTGTTTAGCCTTGAGTTTGGTTTATCAAGTCATGAAGTTTTGCATCGATCATGCTGAATCATTCACCGAGTATAGACTTATGGGATGAACGTTTTTTAAAGTTGCTCCTCATAACTCGGTATAACCTTGCTGGTCGAGTAAAACTAAGGACGACAATGATAAATCAAATACTGAGCCGGGATCTGCAAAAGACAGAGAAACACATGCATTTACAATATATACAAGTTATAATTGTTTTTCCCATGAACAGACCACTTAAAAGAGTTTCTTGTTAGGCAGAACACTACAAGGGCAGCTCCTCGGCAATCATCTTGGCAATGGGCCTCACCTTGTTGATCAACTTGAGCCCCTGCTCAGGAGTTATCCCCTTAGCAAACCCCTCGTTGACCACCTCAATATCTACTCGGGGACAAAGAGACTTGGTCATAGCAAGAGCGTGAGTGATCCCCATGGTGGCGTGCTCGGTGGCAAAGGCTTTCAAGGCAGTCGGCGCGCCTTGGAGACGTTGAAGCACATGAGTAGGGGAACTTGAGCTGGACTCGGCTTCACCCAGCTGCATAATATCCAGCAGGGACTTCGCCGAGTCGACAATGGAGCTCCGCAAGTTCTCTATCGCCCTGATTTCCTCACCGAAGGAGCTGAATCGTGTCTGCGCATTGGCCTTGTAATTTGTCATCAAACGACAAGCAATCAGGAGACTAGATCGCTCAGACAGCTAAAACTCAGAGGCAGACAAAGAACTTACTCACAAACTCGGCGTCAACTTTGGATTTTGCCTCCTCAAGCTCTTTGAGCTCTTTCTTCAACTGCTCGAGCTCCAAGGATTTGTTGTTTAGTTCTATTTCATGAGCTACAACGAGACGGAATTAAGCATCCGCAGAATTGCAGAGAAGACTTAAGGGAATAAGGGCATCAATGAAACTCACCTCGAATGGTTCCAGTCTTTGCCCACACCTTGTTGTGCAGCTGGTTGACGGAGTCCCTTAACCAGTCTTCCCTCTCCTTGCTGGTCTGCTCTAGCTCGTTCTTCTGCACTTGGAGCTGAGTGAATTGGGCGATATGAGGAGTTAGCCGGGCAAGCACCCTACTCATCTTCTCAGACCGATCAACTACTCTCTACAAGACAAAGCATTGCCGTGTGAAGCGGTGGACTACAAGATCACAAGATCAAACAACCAAGTCAACAGCCATAATTGGGTGAACTGCTTACCTGGATCTGCTACGAAGCCGTGATGGTGGCCTCAAACAGCTCGATCCGCTCCCTTCTGGCGGCTTCCTCATCCAGACTCAGCACATCCTCGCTGCCATCCAGGTTTGTCCAGCAGAACACCCGGGGAAAGTTGTGAGGTGGCGCCTCAAGCCTTGTGAGATCATCGTCGCTTGATGAAGGGGAAGATGGAGGAGAAGGGGTCACTGGCCGGGGGTCTTCAGGAAGAGCGGGCTCCTCAGCTGGCTCAATGGCTGGATCAGCGGCGGCTCGACAATTCCTCGACTAGGCGAAGCTGGATGTTCGCATGGGTCAGCCACCATGCCTTCAAGGCTAGGGTATTGCATGGCTTAGGCGGTGGCATGGGCGCTTCCACACTAGTCGGGGTCGGGTCAGTCATCGGGGTTGGTGGTGTTGTCCCCTTGGGATCAGCGTCACTTGGCTTCCTGCGCATTTATTCGGCAATCAAGACATTGCAATTCACTTCAGGATGTTTGAAGGCTGAAGATCCCATACCTCTTGGAAATCTTAAACCTCCACCCCTATGAGTCACGGTGGGAGGTAGTCGGCGAAGAGCCCGAAAGCTTACTCCAGGGGTCGTTCTGCTCGGTGTCAGCCCTTGAGGCACAGCGCCGAGTGGTGTGGTGCATGGACCAGTCGGCTCCGCAATCGGTGCGGCCAGCTGGATTGGTGGTGTAGCAGGCGCATCAGCTGCTATTGTGGCTGGCGCTGGAGCTGCGTCATCAGCGTCGCTAATTCTAGGACCGCCAGACGCTCTAGTCGGCGTGCCTTTAGGCTTGGCATGGTCCTGCATAGGTTGCTTCCTAGCTCACTTAGAGCTGGGTTGGTTAGCCGATGGGCTAGTTGGTCATTTCTTTGACCCCTCAGTCAGCAGGCTAGGAGGGTTTGACTCAAAGTTGGCATTCTCCTACAAACATTGCATATAAAGACAATCTAGTTTATACTGGGTTCACGTCAATCATCACAGGCATATGACAAAGGGGCCAGATGTCAAGAGTGTACCTTTAACCTAGGCCTGCTCGAGCAGTAGGGCTTGGGGCACTTGTCGGCGTCCAGAGTCTCCACAACGCCATTTACAAAATAGTGAAGCAGATTGTCTATCACCACATCCCGGTCGACCCAATCGGAATACTCTTGGGTTGGATCATCTTCCCCTGGTACTTCATACCTGGTGGTGGTTCCTAACCTTCAGGGGCTGGATGCGGCGATCCAAGAATGTCCAGGCAACCCAGGGTCCTATCAACCCTTTCTTCTTCAGGGCCTCGATCTACTCCACTAGCTGCAGCACCTACACCATTTCGTCTCTCGAAGGGAGGGATGACCAACACTCCAATATCTTGGGAGGATTCCCAACAAAGGATGGCAAGGAGGGCTTGGGGTTGGTGTAGTAAAACCACTCCTGGTGCCACCCTTTTAGAAAGGTTTTAAAGGGGACATGGAGATAAACTTTTTTCATCTCCATGCGAAGCTGTAACCCAGCTCCCCCTATGACCTAGGGATTTGGCTTTGGAGGGTTGGGGCTTGATGTGGAAAAAGAATCGGAAGAGGTTGAAGTAGGGATCAATCCCCAAGAAGGCTTCATAGAGAGTTACAAAAATAGAAATTTGAAGGATGAAGTTGGGGTTGAGGTGAACGAGCTCAATCTGATAATAGTCCAGAAGGCCTCGGAAGAAATCAGAAGTGGGAAGAGCAAACCCAAAACCCCTATCAAAGAAAGACTCAAAAACCACGATCTCGTGGGAGCCAGTAGTGGGAGCGATCACCTTTGCTGGGCACCAGTTGATGAGCGGCCCTCTGCTAGAGGCATTTCTTCCTCTCTAAATGAGCGAGTTTGGAGGAGCATGGAGTCGACACTGGTGATATTCCTATTGGAACGAGGGGAGCATCGGATAGGGACTTCGGCATCTTCGAACTTGAGAAGTGGGAAAAAAAGTGTCTAGAGGGGGAGGATAGACGATGGATTGGAAGATCTTTCGGATCCACGAAGGGGAGCTCGAGTGAAGTGGAAACCCTAGCTTGGAGCGGAGAGCACGAGGACGTTTGCACGCGGATCTGGAAGGAGAAAAATTTTGGCGAATTGGAGAAGAAAGGAGAATCTTTTCTCTCTCTCCCCCGGAATTTATAAGCCTACGCTAAGTGGCTGGCTTGGGCCAGTTTGCTTAGTAATGGGTCATAAGATATGAGTTTCTAAATAGCATGTCCAATTAGGCTGATAGCCGGTTGTGTTAACCTCACAGTTTGGGTGCCGTTTCACAGAAACCGATTAAAATAATCAGATATGCTTCATGTTAAACCTAATTGCTGGACACGTGTGTTCAGGTATCAGCATTATTTCATAGGTATTAGGGACATGTCCTTATAAGGATTGCCAGTTGGTCTCCATTAACATTGGGGATACAGATATCTCCCAAGTACACCTAACCACATATTGGGTTAAATCCATAGTAGCACTCGGCTTACATGCTTAGCCAAATTGCCTTGAGCAAAAAAATTTTCTAGCTGATATGATGCCAAAGAGTCCAATTTTTGAGAAATATATCACTTGGGAAAGACTTAAAGGTTAAAGATTTTTGACTTTATGTTTAATTGTTTCACAATTAAGCACAAAGTCATGGGCTACACCTAATAGGTGCGCCTATTCGGCGCATACTATTCAAATTTTTCCATAAAACCCTTCATAGCCTCGTCGCCAGTTGACATGACGCAGGCCTTGGGAGAAGAAGCACTTGGATAAAGAGTACTTGGGAGCAATGCACTCGAGAAGTCTTCACCATAGAGGATGAGCACTCGGTGTCATCTGTGAGTCAACTATGAAGGTCTCAGCGGATACTGTGGAGGCCATGGGCCCTGAGTACCTCATGGAAGGCAATATGGCCACTCGGACAGAGGGTGGGCCTGATCATGTAATTAGGGATGTAGTAGAACTCGGCTTATGTTGCCTTGCATGACAAGGAGAGGGATACAGTCCTAGCCGGTTACTCTATGTTCATAGAAGGAAATTCCTTGGTCGAGTCCGACTAGGATTCCTATCATATAACCTTGCCTCCTCGGTATATTAAAAAAGGAGAGGCAAGGAGCCCCCTAGGGCATATAGAATCTCATTGGAGATAATCCACATCAACCTCTGTCACTCCCTGATTTTTGCTCAGGGATTTAAAAATTATTTAATAATCAATTTCTAGATTTTATATTAAATTTCAATGCATTTAACAAGTGAAACTAAAATTTTCCTTTAATAAATCATGCATGGAGGAATTTTTCTTAATTTCTCCATGTCCTAACTACTCTTCTGAATTTTCCAGGAATTTCAGAGCTCGAAGAACTAATTTAAATAGAACAAATATCATTTCAGTGAATATTTAAATAGAGAAACAATAGAAAACCCCTCTATGTGTGTTGGGCCATTTTCGGCCCATCCATCTCCCTCCCTTTCTCTCCCGCTGGCTTGCTTTCCCTGGGCAAGGCCCGCCCTTTTCCCTCCTTGGGCTAGCCCGTGCGGCCCAGCTTGCCGGCCGCTCCCCTCTTTCCTCCCAGGCCCGTAGGCCGTCGGCCTGCCTCCCCTTCTCCTCCTGCCCCGTGGCCTGGTCGCTAGCTCGGCTCGGCTGCACCCTTCTCTCGCCGACAAGTGGGGCCTGGGCCCATCTGTCAAGCCTTCCTTCAACCACTGGCTGAGAAGGTCGGAGAAGAATCGACCGCCTCCGCCGCTTGATTCCTGCTTCTCCACATGCCCCTGCTCCCACCCTCGTGTGTTAAACTGCATGTGTGCGGTCACCGCCCACTCTCCGCCCTCTCCCCCACTCTTCCCTGCAGGATTCGGTGCGGATTCGAGCTCCATGCCCCCACGATGCCATGAGGGCTGGCGCCCACTCCCCCTCAAAATCCGCCTCACCCCGGCCTCAGACGACCCACCATGAGCCATAAGTGGCACGCCCATGCCTCCCTCTTCCTTTTCCCTTTTCTTCTCCAGCTTCCCGTGCCCCTAACTCGCTCCTCCTCGTGGAATCCCACCGCAGCCATTCTTTCTTGCCTCTGGCTACCGCTTGCCATTGCTCTAGGCCGCGCTGAGCTACGCCGTTGGCCCCACCAACTTCACCGCAACGTGTAGGTTCCTGGTCGCCCCCTTTCTGGCCCCAATCGCTGCCCGAGCACCGTCTTCACCGCGAGCCCAAGGACTGTGCCCTCCTAGCCAACCCCGGCTACCGCTAGGGGTGGCAATTGGTCGGGTCGGGGGCTGGTTGAATAGGAACGCCCCGACCCTGACCTGGCCCTGGCCCCAATGCCATGGGCGGGGCGAAGTGTGGCCCCAGCCCCGGCCCCTTCGGGGCCCTAACCCCCATGAGAGTATTAGTTTACTATTTGTTGAATTGCTGATAGGAATGGCACAAACATATAGAATTCAAAATATACATGTTATAGAATGTTGAACATACAGGAATGGTAGTATGGCACGATCAAATATATATATATACATATACATAAATGGCACGATCAAATATTATAGGCATGCACTCATTCAAAGTCTGCATATACATAGACATAACATATCCCAATCATGCATGATATTCAAGTCGCATGACTTAAACTACATTCCGTCCGCCGCTCTTTTGCCGTCATACCCTGTCGGAGGGAGCTCGCAACCGTCGACCTGAAGCGCCTCGCTGCTCCGACCCCGCTTCCGGCTGTGTTTCTTGGCCCCGGCAGCCGTTCTTGCTCGGTGAGGCCACCATTCGTCTTACCCTACCTCCCTGTTGTCGGTCGGGCTCGCCGCCACGGTGGATGGTCACCGCGGGCGACCATCAAGCCGCGCGCTATCGTCACCGGTCAGGCCGGCCGGCGAGCCAGCCCCGCTCGTCCCTACTTGGCCCCACCGTCCGATTCCCCCTCGGGAGAATCTGGACCGCCCGCGTGGCAACACCCTAACCCATCTCCTCTCAGCCAATCTCGGTCGTCCATTCCCATTGATCCGATCCAAGCCATCAATCCAAACCCCTAACCCAATCCCGGCCGCCCATCCCTATTGATCGAATCCCTGCTGTTTGATCTGGATCGGGCTAATCCCAGTCGTCTGTCCCCATGGACTACCCTGTGGTCTCGGTCTATGGTGGACCAGCCTCTCCTCCCACTGACATGCGGGTCCCGCATGCCAGTGTTGCCCTTCTCTCTTTTCCCCTCACCGACATGTGGGCCCCACAGGTCGGTGGCTCGGCTCTCTCTCTCCTCGAGGGCTGACGCATTAAACCTCCTTTTTCTTCACAAAAATAATTCATTATGACGTCATAAATCAATTTAGGTTTTCTGTTTAGTGTAGAAATCAATTAAAACTTCTAAAATTCATAACAAATTCATACGAACTCCAAATTGGACCGTTCAACTCTCAAAATTCATCTAAAATTGAGCTCTACATGTTTGTTCACTTTTCATGTACTGTTGCTTGGTTTTATTAGAGTTTTTTCTTATTTTCCATACTAGTGCTTAGGAATCCAACGTTTCGAAGGATCGTGAATCTGCGGTTTTCGCTCGGAAGACTAGTTGAAAAAGCAAGGCAAGTCACACATTCATCCTTGAGCATGTTGAACCTACTTTGTGAAATATTGTACGATTTATAAATAAATTGCATGATTTGCTAGTTACATGGAATAGGGGACAACCTATCCGCTTGCTTGAGACCATGTTTAATTGTTATCCATTCCTTGATAACTTTGGGTGATAATCTGACTAGCTTATCTCTCATTCGATGACTTAGCTAGAGATAGGACCTGCTTAGCCATGCTTAGTACCACTAGATCACCGATGGGATAATCACATTATTTCTATATTCGGTAACCTGTTGAGTTGCGTGTTCGAGATGTTTGATCATGGTAATTGGTCGTAACTAATTAACTAAAATTTGACCTAATGATGGGCTGTGGGTGCATGGTTTTGTTGGTCGCACCCATGGCAGTTAAGGACTGGTTCGCAGGAACCCCTTGTGCAGATTTCCGTACAACCACAAGCCAGCGTGCGCAACGGCTGGGCTTGTAGCATAGCTCTTCCCTCTCCTAGGCATTGTTTGGTGAGGATGGGCGTGATGGAGTTGGGTTGGCTCGGGGTCGAGTTGATCGGCTTCCGGATCCATTGTGGCGCAAGAGGGGTAGCCTGACCGACATGGTGTGCCCTATCGGCAGGTGCAACCTCAGCGTGGTGCGGGTGGTTAGGAAGGAGTTGCATGAATGGTCTTGTCACGGACCCTTTACCGTGGGTTACGGGCACATGGAGACATGTGCAGTGTTGAGTTTTGTGGGTAAAGATGTACACCTGTGGCCAGAGTAAACCTATTCGAATAGCCGTGCCCGCGGTTATGGGCGATTGGTCAAGACTCACCGTGATTAGTCCCACCTTGATAATTTTGACCTAAAATACTGCTTAGATTAGGTTGGATGGTTTGGGCCTGATCAACGTGGCATAGCGTTGTTCAGTGATGGATCAATATTGATTAATATGACAACTATTTTACCTGTTTTATAACTACCACCGTTTATGACTGCCTTTACGCAAATGAGCCACTAGCCTCTCTTTGAAATCCTATGCATGAACGCATCTTTGGTGTGACTTGTTAAGTACGGTGGGTGGTACTCAGTCTTGCTATACATCTCCTTTAAAAAGAGAAGGGCTTGGCTTATACCCTAGTTGAGCTCGCCTGTGGAGTGGAGTTGAAGTCGCGCTAGTTTCGCCCTTCCGCTGTTGTTTTCTTTTGTATGAGGACTAAGTGCCTTTTTTTTAAGTATTTACGCTTTATTTACGTTTAGATTTGTTTATTGATTTGTCATCTTGTGTACCCTGGCTTGATTCCTGGACATGGATTTTTATACACAAAATAGTCTAGAAATTGGCTAAATTTCTGGGCATGACAACCTCGAAGGCAATACACAATAGTTGGAAGTAGGGTATTATCTTACCTTGGGGCCTAAACCAGGATAAATTCTTTGCGTGTTCCTTCGCATCCATCAAGTTTAGGTCTTGCGAATAGCCCCATATAATTATTGCCGATACAAAGCATCGACATACCTGTGTCATCATTTTTGACAACTATAAATGGCGGTAATATGGATTTCGAGTTGCTTGGAGGGTCGCTAAGAAGCAGTTGCCATCCATCAGACGGCAGCCAGATGCCAAGTAAAAGAAATTCCTCAATGAGATCCCTCGCACTGAAGGTGCGGAGAATTTCCTTTAATCTGGGGCGACAGGAGATGAATTTGGTGGATAAAGAAACATCCAGCTTAGGGTCGAATTCCACTACTTTGCCGATATAATTGAGTAGCTTGTATGCGTCAGAGCTTGGGTCGGCCTTGATCTTGTGATAAAACCATCTTGACTGCCAATTTGTTCCCCATTTCGAGCGAATGGCTGGGATTGGCCAAGTTGTCCCGCGGTTCGATCAAGTGAGGAAGTTCATCCCACCGAAATACGGATGTCGGATATTGTTCGAGTAGGTGAAATCCTCACCATGTGGAGCACGACTGCAACTTCAAGCCATCCACTCGAAAACACCCATGCAAACAATAGCGTTCGGAGCGAGTTGAGGAAGTTCAACTTTGTATAGCTTCAACACTTTGGACACAAATGAGCTGCAAGGGAAGCGGAGGCCGGCCTCGAAGTACACCTAAAAAACAATAGTATAACCCTCGTGGCCAGTAGACGGATTGTTTTCTCCTTGCGACAACAGCACATCATCTCGACTGGCGATCATGCCTTTCGAGATCATATCCCTAAGCATGGCCTCGGTCATATTGGAAACGCCAAGATTTTGATCACTACTATCTCCCTCGGAATCAACTTGCTTCGATTTCGAGTGCTTGCCCATCTTTATGGAGGACTTCACCATGGTGTAATTACTATGGAAGCGAATCGAAATGGGGCGAGAGAGATGTGCACTCGGGAGTGACAAAATTAAAGGATGCAGAAAGAGGAGAAATGGAATGATGGCAAGAGCGAGAGTGGCTGGCAGCCCTACGCACCGCCCCTTTATATAGGGGGCCTGGTGGCTGGCGGGTGGTTGTGGGCACGGAAACCAAGGCGGCACAGAAGTCGAGGAGCCACAGTGAATAAAATATATGATTATAAATAGTGATAATAGTAATAAAAGAGATAACGAAACAAAACAAAAAATATACATATAGAAATGACAAAATAATAAAATAATAGTATATATAATAATGATGATAATAAAATATATGCTAAGAAAAATATACGTATATGATACGGAAGATGTACAATGACAACGACAAGGAAAAAACCAAGTTCCGGCCGAATAGGGGGACGGCAAGAGCCTACGAATTCTAAAGGATACGGCTTTGACCAAAAAGTTTTCACCTTTATCCGTGAGGAGCTTGTTAGTGTAGGACTAGGCGTCGTGCCCTCTATTCAACCCACACTTAGGCGACAGCTAATTCTCTTTCTTGCTAAGTACAGAGACGGTTTGAAAACTATTTGGCTCGTCTGGAAGAGAAAACATTTCTTCAAGATAAAGCTCGAGAATATTTCCCCATAGGAGGAGAAAGCTTGACGTCAAAGACGAAGCTTAGAGCATACGCCAAGAAAGAAATATTCCTCCACGTGGCATGGGAGACCAGCCAGAACCACTTCGAACAGCTGTCCCTAAGGAGACCACGAGACAAACATATTGTACCTAATTTACCCATAAGGTTAGTGGTCCCTCGAGGGCATTCTTATAATCTTCCTGTACAGCCTCTATAAAAGACGGACAAGCCTCGTTATAAAAGACTGATTACTTTTAAGTGAACAATGCATAAGTGCATCTGCATCCTTATCACACTTAGCAAGGATAGATAGAAGAAAATATTTTTTCCGCCTATCCCTATTTTCTCTTGTTCTTGACCTTTAATAATTTTTTTTTACAATTTTCCTAACCACCACACCCCCTAACTATTTTTCATGGGACAATCCCTGGCCCACTTGTCAGCCACACCCACAGAAAATACTTGGCTGTCAACGCACCCACTGCGCATCTCCCTCTTTCCGCACCTCCACGCCGCCGCCGCCGCCCGCCACCAATTTCCACTGCCACCCCACCGGACCCACGCCGCAGAAGCCCATGTGGCGCCGAGCCGGACCGCTCCGCCCCCACCTCGTGGCGGCGGCCGGAGCCGCGGGCTGCGGCGCCCGGAGGAACCCGCTGCAGCCTGTCCCCACCGTCCCCTCCTCTTCCTCCGCCTCGGACTCTCACTCTCTCGGAGCATTCCCTCTGGGTTCCTCGACCGGAGGAGGCGAGTGCTGGAGCTGCGGCGCGAGGGGCGCGTTCCTCTCGTGTGGGTCCTGCGGGAGCGTGCAGCCCGTCGACCCCGTCGTCGACTACTTCCGGATCTTTGGCCTGTGAGTAGCACCTTGGCAATCTCCACCTGCCGTGTTTACTTACTTATACGCTAATTTGCTTATTATGTGAATCGTGTCGCATCTTTCAAATTATAGTGTGTTTTAGCTGCTGCTTAATGGAATTGTGCTGGGATCGTGGTAATAACTTCCCAGCTAATACGCATTCTGCTTTGCAAATTGCAACTTGTAATGCGGAGATGGTGCGCGGCATAATAAATGAAACACGAACGATTCTGATGGGTTTAATGGGTATGTAGAAAGGGAAACTGGACACTGACTTTTCTGG
Source organism: Oryza meyeriana var. granulata (assembly GCA_003991445.1). Lineage (NCBI taxonomy): Eukaryota > Viridiplantae > Streptophyta > Magnoliopsida > Poales > Poaceae > Oryza > Oryza meyeriana. Next base: position 43,578 of record RYFJ01001056.1, on the reverse strand, counting down.
CTAGGAAGCAATTATACTACTACTAGTAGTCTAGTAGGACTGGTGATTGCAGTAATTATTATAAGAGATGTGCATTTCGATGGGACTCTTAGGTTGGCTGAAACATGCTGTCATTTTAGAGATTCTGGAAGGCAGTGTAAATTTGTTATAAATGTTTGATTGTTGATGCACCGGTTTGAACACCCAGAAAGAAAATAGTGATGGAGAGATGGAATCGGGGTTAGCTGGACCTATTTCAAAGTTCATATTTCAACTTGCTTGATCCACCCATCCCACCTGTGGGATTATGTGAATCCATTGCATAGTTTATGCTGATAAGTTCCTTCTATTTCTGTCCACCTTGGCTGGCCCCGTTCGAATAAGCTTCTTGGCTTAGGTTTTAGGCGGCACACAAACAAGGCGAGTTATTAGCGCGTGATTAAGTGAGTATTAACTATTACAAACTTGAAAAATGGATTTATTTGATTTTTTTAAAGTGACTTCTATATAGAAGGTATTTAAAAAAAACACCGTTTGATAGCTCGGGAAGGGTGCTCACAAAAACCGAGGTAGTAGCTCACCCTAATAAGCTGAATCAAACAGGGTTGTATGGTGATGGGTTCATAATGTTGTACTTATATTTTGCTTAATGCTTACTCCCTCCATCCCAAAATAGAACTACATGTACTGGTCCAGATTTATAGTTAAAGGTAGCTATACTTTGGGACGGATGGAGTACAATATTAAATTTCCAACCCCCTTCTCCTTCAGAAAAAAAAAAACTACTAAAACTTATGAGTGTTGCACTTGCACAGCTTTGTATCCATTATTCACACACTGCATATTTTGCCCACCCTATGCATTTGACTGCTCCTGTAATAATTTGCTTCATCTTAAACTACATTGGTCCCATCATTGGTAATCGCATTATGAATTTTACCCTTAAAACAATACATTCAAAATTTTCTAATTGCATAAGTTTCTGCTAATCTTTTCCTATTGCATAATTTACTTCATTACTTCGGCAGAGAAAGAGAGTACAATATAAAGGATAATAATTTAGAAGGGAAATACAAAGACTGGCAGAAGAAGTTACATCCTGACCTAGTTCATTCTAAATCTGAGGTATCTCCCTGTCGTTCTTAGCGAATGTATAATACCCATAAAAGTCTTCAAAACGTTTTGTGATTTGGCTTCTGTTTTGTGTAGAAAGAGAGATCTTTTGCTGCTGAGCAATCAGCACTTGTGATTGGTGCATACCGCACACTGAGCAAACCTTTGTCAAGGGCATTATACTTGGTGAGTTCTTCCAGTAGTATTTCAAAAGTATTCAACCATCCTAAGATTTCATCTCTTTTTAACCCAAGCAAAGCTATGATTCTGTGTGGCTAAACCATCCACATCTCCTCCCTATGATAAAATTGAAAATATACTTGACCATCACTTGTGAACATATGATTGTAAGGCACACCTATGTAAATAAACATCTACATCATCTTTTAAATTGCCTCTCACCGTACCAAACCATTTGGCAGTTGCAACTAGAGGGGATACACATTGATGAAGAGAAGACTATCACTGACCCAGAACTTCTTATGGAGGTAACTTGTTGAATATTTCTTTATGTGGTTCCCATGCAATGACTGCAATTACTAGTTTCTATTTCCATACAGTCAACTGCAAACAAATGTAAGTATTGCAATAATGTGAATATATGAATTAAAGGTCAAATTGAATAAATAAAGTTATATATATTATTAATTTGCAGATGATGGAGTTGCGTGAAGCAGTTAACGAGGCCAGTGATCCTCAAGCCCTGGAGAAGATACAATATCAGGTTCTGTTGAACACAATCATGTCATGTCATTATTTGGAAGCATAAATACGCTTGAATGATTTCTAGGCTCACATTGTATGTCACCTTTCTCAGATTAAGAGAAAGCTCGAAACCTGGTCCCATTCCTTCCAGGAGGCATTTGAAAAGAGGGATTTTGCACGTGCAGTGAAAGCTACACAGAGAATGAGGTACTATGAACGTGCAGTGGAAGAAACCGTGAAGAAGCTCTAATTGTAAAGTGTACAGTGGCAACAGATGTGGAGGCTGCTAGTCCATGTTCTTGTGTTCCTGGATGACCCGTGTTGCCACATCCCCTTAGGATGAAATAATGCCAGATGCTTCCTCACCGGTCATCGCACTCTTCACTCCATGGTTGCACTTGTAGTGATCCAGGTCTTCCTCTGTACTGACGATCTGTATTGTAATGCCTCCGGTGACAATGCTGCAGGAAGGGGAAAGACATTTCTCTTTACAATAGAAAGATTTCATCACAGATATATACATGCAGCAACTAGGCAGACAATGAAATGGGAATTGATAAAATTTAGTAACGGTAATTAAATTCATTCTTTGTTCGACGAGCTAAAATAGAGTAAACGTTATGCTACGCTTGAAAAGGCCAAGTGGTATGATTGGGCGCAAAGCAGTTTGTACCTTGTACTGTGATGGAATTTTGCTTTAGATAACATGCATGGACGAATTGATCTCTGATATGAAATTTTAAGGTTTTGGAGCCTAACTCTGCTAATTCCGTGAATCATCATGCCAACACAATTGCATTCTTATTTCAGATTTCAGAATTCCATATCTTGAGTTCAAAATATACGTTACATATTGTTTCGTGGAGAAATGATGGATAGGTAGAATCTTTCACGGCAATGTCACAAATTGAATACCTCACAAAGGTCAATACATGGTACACAGCGTTGCGCATCCATCCATATTGAAGAGAAAACACCATCTTAGAATAATAAGATAATAACAAATGCTGCAATTATGCATCACCGTCCCAGAACATCGGAACCATGTACAATGTATTGATGATTCACTCCAATTACCAGTGCAAGCTGAATTACAAAAGTGCTGCAGCCATAGAAGACGCCCACCAGTCACCATCTTGAATTATATATGTGGCCTAGAGCCCTAGACAAGTCATGTCCATGGTTAGAATCTTAGAGAAATTGACAGAGATCAAAAGTAAAGTCATGTAGCATATACCAGTTCGGCGTGGTACTTAAATACTTAGCAGAATTTGAAATCCCAGTTAATTTTTATCAAATTTTTCTCTGTTAGAAGATTATCAAGATTCCCACTTGGGTTTTACTGAAAGACTAGTAAACGTGAAAGTGGAATCCATGATATGACAAAAAATATGAGCTAGAAAATTGGTAAAGATTACGCATATATCTCTCATTATGTATGAACCATCGGATCTGCATCTTAGCTACATTACACAAATATAGTTTAGCAAGAACACAAAGCAACAATTGTGGAGAAACAAAAAATGGCCAAGTCTTCAGGAATTTGTTTTATCAAGGAAGCAGAATCTCCCTTTGCATCAAGATGTAATTGTACCGTAACCCAAGCTTTGACATTACTTTTCTAATTTTTTAATGAGACATTACCTTTATATTCAGCAGGTTTTCAATGGAACTGAGGATGGTGTGGGGCTTAGAGACAGGGCAACAAGTCAATTCCACATTCAAGGGAGGGATCTGCCCTCCTGAATACCCCCAAAAAAGAGGATCACCTATACAAGACTGGATAGCTGAAGAGAATCATTAATAAAAAACAACATTCTGTATTGTGCCTTGGGAAGAAAATGCTGGCAATTTTGTACAGTAACGCCTCATAAGAAATTAAGGTTGCATGTGAAAAACCAGAAATGGAACAAAATAGAAACATAAAGCATGTTTTTACTCAAAGCAAGATTGTTGTTGCCCTAAACAATGCGAACCAAAGTGTAGCATGTCTAATTTTTTCAATTAAGTGTGCTTGTTAGTACCTTGAGCTGTCTGATTTTGATTCATGCCTGACAGTGCAAGGTACACATTTCTACAGGCAGGAAGAACAAACATTAGCTGCAATGTGTGGATTGGACAATCAGCAGATTGAACATCTCTTCAAATTCTGATCGGTAGAGTATCAGTGAATACATACCATCTCCACATCCTGGACCACGATCAGTGGAGATAGCGCTGCTGCCATCAAGAGACATCCCGGTTAGAGAAGAATGAATGGACCAGGTTAACTCACGTAGATGAGGGGGATGGCAAGGGACAGGCTGCAGGGGAAAGAAATCAACAGGGGCTGTGTCTTTAGCAATCACAGCTAGGTCCTACTGTTGAATGAAGAAGAATTGTTAATGCAAGAGAAAGAAGGAATACCTTATAAGATCTTCATGCAGCCTGTATTTCAACAGTATTTCACCACCACAAATTTTGATAAAGTGCTCCTCTGATTACTGATGTTCTTGGAAAAAGCAGGACATTTGGCATACTGCAATAATGTTTCTTGTTCAAATGCTCGTACCACATACAACTCTTGTTCCAATAAATAAGTTGAACACAGAGAACTACTCTTGATAAATTTTCAACAGAGCATGTGAATTATTAAACACATGAATTGGCAACAGCCGAATCTAAGAAGGTCCTTCGACTCCGCAAGTGCCATTTTGACTGGAGAACAGAATCAGCTAGCTTGTACTTCCCCTCCATATTCAGACCATGGACAACAGTTCTGAAGTTTACCGCGCTGGGGATGATACCACCATTTAGCATGTCATGAATAAGCTGCAGCCCATCCTCTGATCTACCTACCTTACAGAGGCATGACATGAACATTGAGTAGGTCTCAAAGTCTGGCACCGGTCCCTTCAGTTTCATGCGTTGGAAGACATCCCAAGCCTCCGAAACCATACCCATTGCCATGTGACCACGGATCAATGCAGAGTAAGTGACAACTGTAGGCTCACATCCATTCTCTGTCATCTCCTTAAGCACATCCATCGCTTTGGAAACATCTCTTTTCCCCAAATAATAGATCATGAATGAGGTATACATATGTGTGCTTTGAGGTATACCTAAATTCTTCATTTCTGCAAGCATAGTTGCAGCATCTTCAAAGCGATCCCTCCTCAACAATGCATGAATGAGACTCCCATACATGTATGCACTCCTTGAGCAGCCATATTTCTCAATATCATCGAACAAAATGAGAGCTTCAGCCATTCTATCAGACCTGCACAACGATCTAATGAGTATGGAGTAGCCAGCCTGAATAGAAAATCCATGTTTACATAGTAACACTACTGAATTTTTAGCACGGTCTATCATCCCACACTCACATAAAGCAGAAAGATATGTGCAAACCATTTCATTATCAGGTATATAGCCTGCATGACACATTTCATGGAAAAACTTGATTGCAGCATCCACTTTCCTCCCTTTTCTGCGGCTGAGGTACATTATTAGGTGCTTGTAAGTAGTTTTGTCAGGATGAAAGCTACCTTGCTTCATCTGGTAGAATTTTTCAAGGGCCATTTCAGTCAGACCGGCATTTCCATATTGACAAATCATGACATTCCATGTATCCACTGTTGGGCAACATTCTGCCCATACCATCTCTCTGTAAAGGAGCCTCATGTGCTTAAAATCTTTTGCAGAGCCAGCGAGTTTTATGGCTGTGTTAAATGTCTTTGTTGTATGCATGTAGTAAGATCGTTTACCTACCCAAGAAAAAAATTGTAAAGCAGCACGACTGTTTGCCTTACAGCGCTTCATAATGGCATCGACAAGATTTGGAGTAAATGATAGTGATGTCACCTCTAAAGCCTGTTTTATTGAGCTCCAGCTGTCAGAAGATGACAGAATCTGAATTATTTGTTCGACGTCTTTGTTGTTGTAATCCTTTGCTTGTTCTAAGTGCTCTGTGTCATCACAAGGCAAACTTCCTGAGACCTCACAGTCTTCGTATGAAGGATGACAAACGAACTCCAGTGTCCTTTCCTTCTCTTCAGGACCAGATCTAGATAATTTTTTAAACTTATCAGTGTAGTCAACTTGATCCAATGTTCTGCATTGCAGCCCTTCTCTAGGGCTACAACAATTAAAAGATGCTCGCATCCTCTCAACATTGCTGGCTTCTTCCCAATAGTGATTGTCACGCAAAGCAAAAATAATCTGGCTGAAAGTTCGCTCAAAAGGCCTGAAATCTGATTCCAGCATTTCCTTCAGAAGTTTTAGTGCTTCAAGGGGCATGGAGGCCTTACAGAGCTCTTGGATGAAAACTGTATATGCTTTCAATGTGGGTCTCTGACCGTTCTCATTGATTTTCCTAAATGCATCCCATGCTTCAGAAATATGTCCACTACGAACATGCCCGCCTATCAGTGCTGTGATTGTCACAACATCTGGTTCAATACCGTTGTCCTGCATTTCTTCATACAATCTACATGCTGCTTCATGTTGATCAAATGCAAAGAGGTGTTGCATGAGCTGTGTATACGATGATGCCAATGGAACACATCCATATTCCCTCATTTCCTGTAGCAACTGAAGTGCCTTCATACGCTCTCCTTTCCTCAGGTAGCCATCAATGAGAGAACCAAATGCGGCACTACTCGCAGATGACTTGCTTTTCATGTACTCCATAACTTGCAGAGCTTTATCCATCCTACCCCATTTGCAAAGGCCCCTCAATAGGATTTCAAATGCAGATGAGTTAGCCATGGACTTGTTCATCATCTGCTGAAAGACTTTCTGAGCCTCTTCTATTTTTCCTGAAACACAGAAGCTTCGTAGAGCTTCCAGATAACAATACTCCTCTGGATACTTCATGCTCTTAATCATATCATCTCTGACATAAGAAACAGCTTCAGCATTATCTGACCCTGCAAGACAGCACAATAGAAGTCGAAAAATGTCAGATCCGACCTCCATGTTCCTTGGCATATCTTTATAGAACTCAAGAGCAAGCTCGGACTTTGCATAATTGCACAAAGCACGAAGAATCGTCCGATAAACTTTACTGTCTGCTGCAACCTGTCTCGATTTCCCCATAGCCTGAAAGGTAGACAGCATCTTGCCAATTTGCCTTGCTTTCCCATAACTGGATATGACGATTGTCCATGTCTTGATGTCCTTCAAACACTTCTCCTTATCCATCTCATCCATCAGCGCCTCCATGACCCCAAAATCCCTTTCCTCACCTGCAATGTACAGCATTGTGTTGTACGTCTCTGTGGTGTGCTGGAATCCTGGTACTTGCCTAACCCAGTGAAAGAATTTGAACCCCAAATGCCTCTTCTTGAAGCACCTGTTGAGCACCATGCTCACAAGCCTCGGTGTATATGTAACTCCCAGGTTCTCCAGCCTCTGCTCCATGGATGATCCAGGCACCTCTGACCGCAAAACTTCAGTTACCCTCTGTACAACCTCGCTGATATTCTCAATATCTCCAGCATTTCCATCACCCACCTCCTTGAAAGATACTTCACTGCCTGAAGCAGCACTTGTCACACTGCTACTATGCCCGCTCCCATCATCAGGTAGGAAGCCAAGACCGTCCACGTTCGGAAAGCTGCCTGTGACAGAACCAGAAGCCGCAGCTGCTCCCTCTGGGGCAATTCGACGAGCACCTTCCGTGCACCGCGCATGGTCATGGCCGAGACCACACCGCTCCTGCCCATATCGCCGAGGCTGAAACGCGGGGCCATCGCCGGCGGAGCCGGCCGAAGGGGAGACGAGATCGGAGAGTTCTTGGAAGAGGGACGGGCGCGGCCCGGCCTCGGCAGGCTCGTGGCGCCCGCCGCCGTCCTTACGAGGCGATGAGCGGCGAGGAGGCCTGCTGGAGGAGGAGGTGGTGGTCTTGGAGCGGGAGGCGGGGAGGAGGAAAGGATGGCGGCGCCGGCGTCTGGACCAAAAGGGAGGCGCGGAGGAGGAGAGCAGCCTGCCGGCGGCGCTCCTCACCATGTACATTCCCCGGTTTGATTTTGCGCCGAGCATATTAATGACCGTGTTGGGGGGAGAAGGGCGGTCGCCCGCTGAGGCGCACATCCCTTTATATTGATGGACCGGTCTTGGCCATGGCCCGTGGCCCCGGGCCTATGGATTAAAAGCCCATGGAAGCGAATCAACTATAGCTCGAGTATTTTTTTTCACTACTAAATTGTTAATCATAGACGCGGGCCGCACTGGCTTGGATAATAAACGTCGCTGATGTCAGACGATTACAAGTTAGCTACTCCCTCCCTTCCAAAATACAACAATCTAAAACCAGATTTCTCTATCCAAATTTATAATACTAGACTATATTAAATTCGGTCCTAGATTAATGTATTTTAGAAAGAAGGGAGTAGTTTCCATCTGCATCTATGACATATACATATGACCACCTTTTAAATTTTGTTGGGAAAAAACCCGAAATTTTTTTTATCAGTTGACTGCGGGTACCAGCAAGGATTATTGGGACTGGTACCGGCATCGCGGTTCCGTGGGAGTTGGTTCACGCCAATCTCTTGCGGGGCGATTCCTCTCCGGTATCACCGTACGGGGATACCGGGTGGGAGGCGCTACAGACAGTGGCCATCAGCGTTGCCGGTCCGATCGGTCCCCAAGGCCATCCAATCGGACTTATCTAGAAGCAAAAAAGACGGCTCGGCATCCAACCGGTCTGACCGGGCCTCACAGCCAGTCCTACCAGTCCTATCCAATATTGAAGGGGCCTAGCAAATCAACTACTAGTTCGACCGGGCCCCAAGGCTGGTCCGACCTGGGTCATCCATAACTGAATGGTCCAGATGTCGGTCCAACCGGGCCTCAAGGCCAGTCAGACTAGAGCCTAGGTTGGTCCGACTGACAGTCTAGTGCCAGTCCGATTGGCCTGATAGAGCGACAGTAGGCAGAGAAGAGGAAAGTGGATGTAGGAGCTTCAGCTAGGAGTAAAGGTAGCAGAAGTAAAAATCAAGCTCCTGGAACTCAACCACAGCCGAAGTGGGCACCTTCTTGCTTATTTCGCTGTCAAAAGAGGAGGCTATAATGTTTTCAGGCCTGAGAACAAAAGGAGAGAGAGGCGGAGACGTAAGTGATGTAGTGTCAAATAAACTGAAGCCTCACACATACCTAAGTCAGTGTAGAGGCCTAGGGTAGTAAAGGTTGAAAGACCGGTGATTTCCCTAAGTAATGGTAAATCCGATTTATCGAAAAAGGTGTCACTAGTCATTAGAGATGATTATCCTCCACATGGTGCTATAGATATTAATACAGTGTTTGCATTGTCCTCGAAATCGTGCAATAGAAGAGAAAGCCGGTTTTGCTTTGGAGGGGGGGGGAGGGGGGGGGGCAAGACATCAACCTGCTAATGAAGGGATCAAGAGAAGGGAACGACGAGGAATACATCAATACATCTTTGAGCCGCCATTTGCTAGGTGCCAAGACAAGTTATGTGTGTGTTATTTTTCATTATGCTATGTTTACACCTAGTTAATGCATTGCCTTTTATCTAGCACATGAATTGTTTGTTGTTAAATCGATAATATCATATACATGTTTCAAAGGTCAATTTTGTGTGGTGAAATTGGTAAGAGGGCATAAATTATTTGAATATGATTTGGCTTGTGAGTTTCTGATATCTATTAAAAGCCAAACTATATCTATTTTTATAGATCACCATATTGAATATAACAATGAGATCAATTTTGTTGATATTATACCAAGGAGCATTTTTTTTAGTAATTCGGCTTATATGAATGGCCAATATCTTGGTTTTGTTCTAATATCACCTATAGTAGTTATTCTTGCAACATTGGCCTTATCAGAATTCTTTTGCACCCATGCTTGAGCCGAATGCTTATGCTTGGATCCATCTGTGTTACATATGATTTTGGGTGATTCATCTTTAGCCGTGTATTAAGTGGCTGAAATTGTTTAAGACTTCGTTGTTTCTTTGAGTAGCCACTTGGTTGAGTATGTAGACATAATAGCTTATTTAGATGTTTTCATAATTCCTCATGTATCTAGAAAAGAAAATATATTAGCCAATAATTTGACCCAACAAGCATATGGTTACTAAGTTAGGGGAGGAAAATTTGGTATATTACGAGAGCCGATGCTTGATTGTGGCAAAGTTAGAAAATTAGCAAGTTAACTCTAAACTAGGTTGGTTTGACCGCAAATTCATTGCCGGTCTGACTGGGCACATGGACGATCCAACCGAAGTTTTTACGCCGGTTTGACAGGGGATTGCAGCCCGTATCACATAGCTAGGGGGGCATGAGTTCAAATGTGATCAAATAGCCAAATTGGTTGTTCAAAATTCAGTTGATGCTTTAGGAATCCAGGTTAGCAGTTGGGGAAATCCACTAGTTGAATAGTTCAGAGATCCAATCAAGAGGGTTGATCATAGAGTTCAGCGGTAACTATTTGAATATCTTAATAGAGGATTACATCACTGAATGATAGAGAGAGTGTTTTGAGGTATTTAGATGTCGATTAATCAGAAATTGCTATGGATAAAGTGCTTCAATGCATTGGTGGAATTTATCAATCGGCTTGGGGGATAATTTAATTTTGCCAGTTGCCTCTACTAGGTTGAGCAAGGTGATTTATTGGTCAATGACTATACTACATTAATGATGATAGGGTGACCGATAAATGTTTAAAGGTTATGGAATAGGTTGAAAAGATGAAAAGAGAAGACCCATATCAAGTTGTGTGAATCGTTCAGAAAAATTCTTACTTTGTTGAGACAGTACAAAGAGAACGATTTGCGAGACAATTAGAAAGTTCATATGGCCAATATATGCTATCGCTCTAAGACCATGTGTTCTCTGCTTTTTGGCTTACAAGTTTGCCAAAAAGGCAGGGGGCATGTGTTGACACCCAAATTTGGAACTAGAACAAATATATAGCATGAGGAAGCCAAATTTGGGAAGACGACCTGAATCTTCTATATGAGGCCGGTCCGACCGCCCTTTGGAGCCGATCGGACTGGTGGTGTACAGGCGGTTGGACCGGCTGGCTCGACGGTCGGCCGACAGCACGAGTCCGAGTCCCGTTAGAGTGTTTCTCGTGTTTCCTTAGGTGCGCATGGAGTTTTTTGAGTCTGAATTGATCTCTAAGCCTAATAGGACGTGGAGAAGGCTCTGTGGAGGCAAGACCAACCCCTTTATAAGGGCTATGACCGATTCAATAGAGCTCTCTTCCCCGACAATCGATCAATCGAATTGTTCTATCTTTCTACTTTTTAGTCATGTCTTCTACTTTACCTTTTACCTAGTATCTTAGTTCGTTCATCTTTATCGATTTGCATTGTAAATTGTTCGCATTTGCTGCGATAGTGTCGATGTTTTACACCGGCAATAAATATATGGGGCTAGTCGGCGGATGTAAACTCGGTGGATTGCAAAGTAACACAGAGAGATTTTATACTGGTTCAGGCCCTCAATGTGAGGTAATACCCTACGTCCAGTTTGTATGTATTCCTTTGAGGATATACGGTGGTAGTTCTGATGAACTGTATGGCCGTGTGCTTCTATGAGCTCTTCTGCCCTCATGGGGCGCCCTGCCTCCCCTTATATACTGGGGGACAGGGTTACAAGGTAGGAGTTCCCATCGGATTATGACTAGAATCTCCCTTAGAGATATAACGCACCCGACTAGGACTGTATATTCCTTTCTATACAAGGCGAAGCCTGCCGAATCTAGCTATATCTCTAATTACAAGGCTAGGCCCATCCTCTATCCGAGTGGCCCATATGCTTGTCATGAGGTACCCGGGGCCCATGGCACCCACAGTAGCCCCCGAGACCTTCATAATTGAGTCACAGCTGATACCAAGTGCTCATCCTCCACGGTGAAGTCTTCCCGAGTGCATTGCTCCCGAGTACTCTTTGTCTGAGTGCTGCTTCTCCCGAGTCCTGCTTCATGTCAGCTGGCAGCGAGGCTATGAAGGGCTCCATGTAGATGTTGGAATAGTATGCGCCGAATAGGCGCACCTATTAGGTGTAGCCCCCGACTTTGTGCTTAATTGTGAAAACAATTAAACATAAAGTCTAAGATCTTTAACCTTATAGTCTTTCCCGAGTAGATTACTACTGGTATATGAGACTCTTCGGTATCATGTCAACCGGAATATAATTTATAGTCTTGCCGAGTAGGGAACTACTCGTATGTAGGACTCTTCGACTTCATGTCAGTCGAAATGTGTGTTTGTAGTCTTGCCGAGTAGGACGCTACTCGTATATGGGACTCTTCAGCGTCATGTCAGCTGGAAAGGGGGTGTTTATAGTCTTTCCCGAGTGGCGTCCCACCCAGAAGTTAGACTCATCCGCGTCATGTCAGCGGGAAAAGAGGATTTATAGTCTCTCCCGAGTAGTGCACTACTCGAAAGTTAGACTCTTCAGCATCATGTCGGCTGGAACAACGTTGCTCATGGCAACTGGTGGCCACGCATGTAGGCCGAGTACCACTTTATGAAAAATAAATTCATTGCGTGGTTAGGTGTACTCGAGAGAGATATCTGCATCCCCCAACTGTCGATGTTTTACACCGGCAATAAATATATGGGGCTACTCGGCGGATGAAAACTCGGTGGATTGCAAAGGAACACAGGGAGATTTTATACTGGTTCAGGCCCTCGATGTGAGGTAATACCCTACGTCCAGTTATGGTGTTATTCCTTTGAGGATTTGTGGTGGTGATTCTGGTGAACCAACTCAACCTGTCCTCATGGGGCGCCCTGCCTCCCCTTATATACTGGGGGACAGGGTTACAAGGTAGGAGTCCCCATCGGATTACGACTAGGAGATCTCCCCTTAGAGATATAACGCATTCGACTAGGACTGTATATTCCTTTCTATACAAGGTGAAGTCTGCCGAATCTAGCTATATCTCTAATTACAAGGCTAGGCCCATCCTTTATCCGAGTGGCCCATATACTTGTCATGAGGTACCCGGGGCCCATGTCACCCACAGTAGCCCCCGAGACCTTCATAGTTGAGTCACAGCTGATGCCGAGTGCTCATCCTCCACGGTGAAGTCTTCCCGAGTGCATTGCTCCCGAGTACTCTTTGTCTGAGTGCTGCTTCTCCCGAGTCCTGCTTCATGTCAGCTGGCAGCGAGGCTATGAAGGGCTCCATGTAGATGTTGGAATAGTGTGCGCCGAATAGGCGCACCTATTAGGTGTAGCCCCCGACTTTGTGCTTAATTGTGAAAACAATTAAACATGAAGTCAAAGATCTTTAACCTTGTAGTCTTTCCCGAGTAGATTACTACTGGTACATGAGACTCTTCGGTATCATGTCAACCGGAATATAATCTATAGTCTTGCCGAGCAGGGAACTACTCGTATATAGGACTCTTCGACTTCATGTCAGTCGGAATGTGTGTTTATAGTCTTACCGAGTAGGATGCTACTCGTATATGGGACTCTTCAGCGTCATGTCAGCTGGAAAAGGGGTGTTTACAGTCTTTCCCGAGTGGCGTCCCATTCGGAAGTTAGACTTTTCGGCTCGTCAGCTGGAAGAATGTTTATAGTCTTTCTCGAGTAGTATACTGCTCGAAAGTTAGACTCCTCCGCATCATGTCAGCGGGAATGAGAAATTTATAGTCTCTCCCGAGTAGTGCACTACTCGAAAGTTAGACTCATCCGCGTCATGTCAGCGGGAATAATGTTGCTCATGGCAACTGATGGCCACGCATGTAGGCCGAGTACCACTTTATGAAAATAAATCCATGGCGTGGTCAGGTGTACCCGAGAAAGATACCTGCATCCCCAATTTTAATAAAGACCAGCTTGTGATCCTTGTAAGGATATATCCTCGAGACCTGGTGGATAAAACAGATACCCAAACATATATGTTTAGCAATAAGGCTTTCATGAAACATATCTGTTTACCTCATTGGTTCCTGTGGGTAGCACCAGCGCTATAATTTCAACTCAGCCTGCGGGCGGCCCACATGGAGCATGCTACTGTAGGAACTCATATCTTGGTGGCTGCTACCAAATAAGCCGACCTATCCAGCATAGCTCTATAGAAGTATCATCCATCGCATGTCAGGATGAGTTTTTTGGTGTCGATAACCGCAATCAGCCAGAGAAATCCTTATTCGCAAGCCTTTCCGACTTATGTTCTGGATGCAGCCTGGTTGCCACATAAGCCTGAGTGGGTATAATGCAGGATCTGCTTGCCCTCCTCAGGTGTGACGTAGTGCATGAGAACTCCGGATGCACTTTGACGATGTAAGTCTTCTCTGACCTGGGTAAAGCCGAACAAGGTACCCGAACCTTGCATTAGCAGAGGGTTCGGCTGGCGACCCTCATGGGGCGTACCCTATCCAACAGAATTATAGCCAAGCCAGGCACCCGAACCTTGCATTAGCATAGGATTCGGCTAGCGACCCTCATGGGGCGTACCCAACCTGACAGAGCCGTGACCAAATAAGGTACCCGAACCTAGCATTAGCATAGGATTCGGCTGGCGACCCTCATGGGGCGTACCCTACTTAGCCGAGTGGTATACAGCCCCGACTGGCGCCGGGGGCCGATTGTTAGCTCACATGGAGCGTAGTCGGGGAAGATGACGTCCCGACTGGCGCAAGTACTCGGTGAGTAGCCCTCATGGAGCATCCCGAGTGTATTTTGGCAGACTTGTCCAGCCCCCGAGCGTAGGAGATAAGCTCGCAGCCCTGAGTTCCTGTCACGCGTATCCGGAGCTGGGCCTGCAATATAAAGATATCGGATGAGTAGCATCTGATGATGAAAACAATCATCCGAATAAAATGTATTTTACAATACATGTAAATACGAGTTTTTCCTCTCTTTGATATTAATTTCCCCGAGTAGTTGATCCCTTACGTTTAAGCACTCTGCCCGACTAGTCATAGCCCCCTAGCGTCGGGAGTTGGCTCATGGCTCTTTCCCAGACACGCGTTTTGGGTGACTTGAGTTCATCTTTCATGGAGCAAAGTTTCACGAATCAGGATTTATGCTACTTGAGTACTTTTGCAATCATTTAAGAGCAAAAACAGAGAAGAGTGCAGCTTGTGCACCTATTAGGTGTAAGCGGCTGCGGCATTGGTAAAGCCGAGTGAAGAAATATTTATCAGGAAGCGACTTAGCTGTTCGGTATTTCGGAGTGGGGATGCCATCCTTGCGTTTGAGCTTGTGAGCCCCCGAGCATGTCACTTGTTGTTCTGATAATCTTCAGCTGTTGAAAGTCGAAGACGATTGTGACCGACTGCCACAATAAAGCCGTCTGACTTGCGTTTGCGATTCCCGGCTTTAGTCGGGACCGCGTCGTTGGTGCCCTCCCGCTTCTTCTGTCAGGATGCCTTTTTATCTTCAAGGGCCTCAGCAACAGCGTGGGCTGAGTCGGCGTATTTGCTCGCCATGTCGAATAAAGCCTTGACAGAGTTGGGAGGCTTCCGTGTGAATTTGTCGATGAACGAGGTGTCTTTGACTCCTTTTCGAAAGGTGGCGATGACAACCTCATCCTTGACGTTTGGGATCGAATTTTTCTTCTCAGAGAACCTCTTGATGAAGTCACGAAGAGACTCATTCTTCCTTTGATGCAACTGATATAAGTCATGCTCAGAAGATGGCCTCTCGTATGTTCCCTGGAAGTTGGCGATGAAGCATTCCCGGACTTCTCCCCAGGAGCCGATTGATTGCTTGGGAAGTCCTGTTAGCCATGTCCTCGCTGAGTCGGTTAAAACGACTGGGAGGTAGTTAGCCATGACTTTCTGATTTCCCCCAGCTGCTCGAATCGCCAGAGTGTAGACCGTGAGCCAGGACTCGGGATTGGTCTTGCCATCGTATTTGTCGATGCCTGTAGGCTTGAAACCCGGCGGCCAGTCGACCTGTTGTAGCTCCTGGGTGAAGGCTGGTATGCCTCCGTCTTCATGTGGACTCCGACCCCGACTACGGCGGCGAAACCGCTCGTGATGGAGGCCGAAATGCTCGTTCTCGTCTTCCAGTTGGCGTTGCTCGTCTTCTTCTCGTTTGCGGCGCCGAGCATTGGTGTCCTGCCGAAGATCACGCCATAGTTGGCCTCGGAGATCCTGGTTGTCCCGACGGTCACTTCGACGTTGCCGGTTGTCGTTTGGGTTGCCGAGTGACGTTTGGCGTGACTCCGTGTGCAGCCGACTAGAGCCGACCACTCGGCGTCGCTTTGAGGTAGACAAGACTGCCATTGGGGATGCCGACCGGTTGGTCGGTGTGAGGGTATCTCCCGACTGTTGGTGCTGCTGACATGCAGCAGCGGTAAGCATGGCTTTTATCCTTGCGATCGTCGGGGTGGCCTGGTGATCAGGCCCAAGTTGGAGCGTGTCCAGTAGGGTTGCGGCGGCCACGATGTTCTGTTGTGGCGTGACGAAGACGTCGTGGTCGCCGACTTTTGTTTGGAGGGTTTGTTGCTGAGCGGTTCGCCCAGCCCCGCGTAGGCCGTCGTTGCGGGCGTTCAGGCGTCTTGCTTCTTCATCCTGTTGTTCTCGCAGTCGGCAGGCCTCCTCCTCTTGTGGCTCGTGTCGTCGGCATGATTCCTGAATAGGAGTAGAGCCTCTGGATGCCATGAAAATTTCTCGCGGCGGAGTGAAGCTTGCCGAGCTGGTATCCGACTTGGAGTCGGAATCCGACTGGGAGTCGTAGTCCGACTGAGAGTCGTAGTCGGAATGGTTGATGGGGATGAGTGTAACTCCGACCTCCCTAGATCCGATCTCGAGCGACTCGGAGCCGTATCCGAGTGGAACTCCAGGGGATCGGGTTTGCCGCGTCGGATGTAGATTGTAGATATCCGCGGCGTCGCCGAGTCCGAACGGGAAGTTGACGATCTCTTCCCTTCTCGGCCCGATCTCGGCCGGCTCAAAACCGAGTCCGAGTCGAACACTGGAAGGAAGAGTTGTCCCTGGACTCGGGTGTATAGGAGATCGCCGCAGCATGTCGTCGAAGATTGCCGCAGCGTCGTGTGGGCCGACTGGCGCGGAGTCGGCTGGTTCCTCGGCCGGTTGGATCGGGTCCGTGTCGGTCAAGGTGAGATTGCCGATCTGGTCGGCGATGGCGTCGAGGCTTCTGAATGCGATTGTATCTCCGGGGGAGAGTTCGCCGCCGTCGACTTTGGTTGCTGGATCCATCGAGCTTGTAGATGTAGATCGCGCCGGTCCCCTACCTGGCGCGCCAACTGTCGATGTTTTACACCGGCAATAAATATATGGGGCTACTCGGCGGATGAAAACTCGGTGGATTGCAAAGGAACACAGGGAGATTTTATACTGGTTCAGGCCCTCGATGTGAGGTAATACCCTACGTCCAGTTATGGTGTTATTCCTTTGAGGATTTGTGGTGGTGATTCTGGTGAACCAACTCAACCTGCCCTCATGGGGCGCCCTGCCTCCCCTTATATACTGGGGGACAGGGTTACAAGGTAGGAGTCCCCATCGGATTACGACTAGGAGATCTCCCCTTAGAGATATAACGCATCCGACTAGGACTGTATATTCCTTTCTATACAAGGTGAAGTCTGCCGAATCTAGCTATATCTCTAATTACAAGGCTAGGTCCATCCTCTATCCGAGTGGGCCATATGCTTGTCATGAGGTACCCGGGGCCCATGTCACCCACAGATAGTGTGTCTCGTAAACCTTTTGATTCGTCCACGAGACGGGTGTTTACCCTTCTCCCGATCTAAATGGGCCTAGAGACTGGTTTTGATCTCTAAATCGGATCCTCTAGCTGGTTTTGATCTTCTAAACTCATCTTAGTCAAGAGCTTCTCAAGATTTTAGGTGGTTGGTGGCTCCATAATACCACAAGATGAATCCCATGTTGATAAAAAAAAGTGCCAACAGCGAGACCCATCCCCTCTGTTCTTATGTGCTTTTCATTGAGTTGGAGCCGAGAAATCGGAGGGATAAGTGGTCGTACGATATTCAATTGAATCACTAGTTCACCATTACACATTAGTGATTCATTAGTCTCTCACAGTTCACCATTACATGTGCTCCATTACAGATTGAAGTACCCAAGAAATTACAAAGATTTATTAGATCTTAGGATTACTCTAATACTTAGCCTATACATAATCACCTTAAAATTTTACGGAATTAGGTGAATTTACTGACTGGTTAAAGTGGAGCCCATTAGTGCCGTGGTTGAAGTAGACGGCGATGCCGTAGGTTGCTGTCCGATGTGTGGGTGGCGTCACCCTTCCAGCCGCCACCTGCACTGACCGGCGATGGAGGAGGAGATCGACCTTCGGTCTCCTTCCAGCGTGCTTAGGATCGGTTAGGGTTTTTTGGGGTTAGCTTAACGTGCGTAGATCGTCACCTATACACGTGCCGTAGCCCCCTTTTATCTTTAGCGCTAGAGGAGATCGGGGGCGATTCTGTTAGGAAGAAAAACGGGCACTTCCGATCGTTGCGCAATTGTGGGAATCAGTCCACGTCGTTATCGGCGCGTGGGACTTAGCCCATGCGTCTCTTCCTGGCTCGTGGGCCAGTAGATCAACCAACATTCTCCCACTTGATCTTAGGGCTAACAAGTCCAGTCTGAGTAGAATGGCGAACCAAAATAATGTGTCGTAGCGGTTAATGAAACGCCACTACGACAACAGTATCTATAGTCACCAAATTACCTCGATAGGAAACAACTTACTCTTATAGGGTGTTGATTGATTCTTATGCCCCTATTCTAGAATGCCGTAGCCCCCTTTTATCTTTAGTGCTAGATGAGATCAGGGGCGATTCTATTAGGAAGAAAAATGGGCGCTTCCGATCGTTGCGCAATCGTGGGAATCGATGCATGTCGTTATCGGCGGTGGGACTTAGCCTATGCGCCTCTTCTTGGCTCGTGGGCCAGTAGATCAACCAACAAGATTACCAAAAATATAAGCTAGATTACCCATTAGTCACTAACAGTTTACCAATACACGTGATCTCCGTAGGAAGTTCTCGCATGCCTCCGTAGGTGACTGGCTGTCGCATTTGTCGGTGCACTCGGCTGTGACCCTGGTGCTGTCACATGAAGCACTGCATATGATGTCACAATCGCTGCAGAACATCGCTACTGCCGCCGTTGTGATGCAGGAGGAAGACAGGATCAGCGCGACATAGACGGCGGCGGCGACGACGATGGTCGTCTTAGGAGAGACTGAACTGGAAGCCATGTTATATATGCTGCGTTGGTGGTTGAGTGGGTGTGGGTCAAGCAAAGATGCAGAGCTAAAGAAGAAGAGGAGAAGAGATGCTGCTTGATAGACTAGCCGGTGTGGTGCCCAACTGCAAATATAGTGGAGCAGATGATGATATTTTATAGGCAGCAAACGAATGCAATGCCACTAGATAGCTAGCTAGTTATCTTATCACTAACTTGCATGTGAAAGTAGGCTTTGGTTTTGGTGGAAAGAATCTATCTAAATTGTGCTCACCCATTCCCCAGGATCCTACCCATGGATATATTTGAAGCTAGATCTAATTTATTTAAGCCAATATGTTCAGTAGAAAAGTAATTAAGCTATGACTTTTACACTACCATAGAAATACAGATACGTACAGCGCTATCAGTGCTAGGTTACAGGTCCCACCTAAAACCCACTCTCGTGCACTCTGAGTTAAAAGACCCGGACACCGATGTTAGACCAACTGGAACCGATGAGTGGGCTCCTCATCAGTCCCGGTTCTAGCCTGCAACCAGCACTAATAGAGGTTGTCAGTTCCGGTTGGTGGTTTCAACCGGCACAACAAAATGAGCCAAGCCACATGCGGGCAGAGCCGAGCTGTGTGAGGGAAATAAATTAACATCGCTAGATCTCTCCGTCTCTAAGTCTCTTCGTTCTCTTCGTCTCATTCTCTCTCCCCCTCTCTCGCTTCTCTCTCCCTCTTCTCACCTGCAAGCAGTGCCCTCACCCCCTCCCCGGAGAGTGGCGACGGCGTCCTCGTCCCCTCTCCCCAGTGAGCAGCGGCGGCGCCCTCTCCCCCGCTAGCCACGACAGCACCATCTCCCCGGTGAGCAGTGGTGGCGTCCTCATCCCCTCTCCTTGGTGAGCAGTGGCGGTGCCCTCTCGCCGCCTCTCCGGAGAGCGGCGGTGGCACCCTCTCCCCTGCGAGTGGTGGTGGCACCCTATCCCTAGCTAGCAATGGTGGCGTCCTTGTCCCCTCTCCCCGGTCAGCAGCGGCGGCACCCTCTCGCCGCCTCTTCGGTCGTGGCCGTTGTTGCTCCTCCTGCTGGTCCTCGTCATCGAGCTTGGGCCACCGGATCTAGCTGTCATGAGCTCGGGGCAGCTAGATCTGGCCGCCATGAGCTCGGATGCGATGGGAGCAACACTGATGACCATGGCAGATCCACGATGACAACGAACTTTTATCCTCTCCCTGGTAGGCAGCAGCTCCCACCTCCCTTGTCCGGATGACACAGATCCATGAGCTCAATGATAAAGGCGCCCTTTCTGTGTTTTGGTGATGGATTCATCCGTGAATTTGTGATTCGGTTACTGATTAAACTGTGATTTGGTGATTGATTCATCCATGAATATAACCATTAATTGTGTGTTTTGCTTTGTGATTGATTTGTGGATGCCGGATTCCACCTTTTCTGATTTAGTGTTTTGCGAGCTCAGCTTGAAATGAGCCAGCTCCTTTTTTTATTTGCTCATGGACGTGAATCAGTCCCAGTTGTGGGAACTGACACTAATGCCCTTCTCTCATGACTGCCGATATTGTAGTACCGGTTGGGGAATCGGTACTGTACTGATGAGAGTTTCTGTAGTAGTGTTGGATAGCACCAGCTAAGATTGTCAATGTTTTATATCAGCAATAATAATATAGGGTTACTCGTGAGACTTAAACTTGATGGATTACAAAAAAACACAAAACGATTTATCCTGGTTCAGACCCTCGAGGTGAGGTAATACCCTACTTCTAGCTGTTATGTATTGTCTTTGAGGTTTCTCTGATGAGATTGTCTTAATTGCCCTCAGAGGGCGCCCTGCCTCTCCTTATATATCAGGGGATAAGGTTATAGGGTAGGCGATGAGGATATCACTTCTTTGGATACTTACAACAATCCTCAAGTTGTTATGCAAGGGCCAATTACTAGAGCTCGAGCCAGACAATTGAATCAATAGGTGAGCTCGTTCCTAAGCACTTCTTTATATAATTTTGAGAACAGATTGCTACCTAATGATTTAATTATGATTAGGAGCCTTGGAGAGGATCAGGAAGCATTTAGAGAGAGGCTAGGAGACAGACGAGGCCAGCAAAGGCGTTCAAGTCAAGTTGGAGGCCCAATTCATATTGAGCTCAAATCCATCTCAGATTCTAGGAGCAGTCCGTACTAAAATCGTCATCCAGATTGCATATGAACTCCGTTTTTGACGTTCTACATATGTACGAAAAGCTGAAGAGATAAGCTTTCCAATGGATTTGGTTTCACATCAAATTCCTTATGAGTCAAAAGATATCGTCAAAACAAGAGGGCGAACAAAATTTGCTAGCTACGTCACCGTCTTTTGGGCCGTTGGGCTTTGTATCGTGTCAGAGTCCATTAGGGATGCGTCCAGGGGTCCTTGGCCAACCCTAGACCCTATATATTCAGTAGAATTTGTCGAGTTAGGGTTGGGTTTTGCTTAGATTATTCTGCCATTGCAGTTTCGCCATCTAGATCGGTTTATGGAACCCCAACTTTATGTGCTAAACATCCATCTGCAATTCAGGTTATGTTTTCTTTGTTCTTGCAAATTTCTTTGATTGTTTGTAGGAGAAAAACCTTCGTGGTTAGATCGACTGCATGAGAACGTGGCCAATAACGACAAGACGCGCGGGTGTAGCGAATACGAGGTGACGATCCACTGATCGGAAGCCTCAAAACGTGAACGTCCACACGTCGCCAAATCGAACCTATTGGAAGGTCGGGCACCTAGTCTCGCATCAAGTGGTATTAGAGCACAGGTTGCCCGATAGGTATTATCTGTTCCCATCTATCCATCTTTGTTTCTTTTACCTAGAGTCCAGAAAAATAAAAAAAAGCATCGTATTCATTGTAGTCCTTGTTTTTCGCTGTCCAAACCTCTTTGTGCCTTTGCAAGTTTAATTTCAGCTTTACTTTGTTGAGTTTGAGTCCTAGATCAAGTCTAGTCGCTGGTTTAGAGTCGTGTTTGTGGTATCTAGTTCGAGCAGTTGTGTTGCGTGGAGCCTACCTTGAGAGATTGGGTTCTACTCGGTTTCGTTTTACAACTGCCTTGTGCTAATAACCTACTTCGCAAGCCGTGTAGATAGGTTGCAAGTCGCTTTGTGTCAATCGCCCTGCATCGCTAGCCTCCTTGTCAGCCGCGCTTAACCTATCTTTAAATTTTTGCCCTAGCCGAATATACGAGTTATGTGGCAGAGAGACCTGTTCTGTGTCTTCTTCCGTAAAACGGCCATAACTTTTGCATACGGACTCGAAATCGAGCAAATTTTCTATCTGCGGACATCTACGGAAAATTTTACATCTGCTTCTCCCTAACTTTGTTGGGTTCAGCCAATCTAAAATCGCAAAATTTGGCCTGCAAGACTGAGTTTTCGAGCCCCGAATTTCCTGCACGCTTTTCAGAGTTCCTGCTTGTTTTTCCAGGGTCACTCCGTGCATCATATCGAGCTGCCAATTTTTGTGGTTGCTTCTTGTATACTCCTAGTTGAGAAAAAAATATCAAAAAAAGGAAGAAAGAGAAGAGAGAGAAAAACAGAAAAGATAGAGAGAAGGGGAGAGTGTGTGGTTCTCCGTTCTGGGTCTTGTGTATCTATAGCTTTGTGTTCTAGTTTCCTTTGTTTCTTACTCTCACTTGCTTATACTAGTCCTAGGGACATGTCTCGGCCAATGATTGTGACAAGTATTTGGGCTTCTTATTTAGCTTTGCTATTTTGTTATTGAATTTTGCTAACCCTTGCTACAATACACTGCCTTTTGAGATCCACACACTTCTGGTCAATATAGGTTGATCCTCGCAATCGCACCCCTGCCATCGTCAAACATCCCACCTCTCCGAGTCGTACCACCTGCTTCAATTAGTTCGATTTTTGTAACAGCAAGGTAAGACACTTGAGAGTGTGTTCTATCGCCTAGTAGTTGATAGGGATCATACTTTTGTGCTGTTTGTTTCCTATTTTCTACTAACCATGGCAGGTGAGGTGAATGATTTCGCTGATTGTGCTTTAAAAGAGGAGATCACTAAGCTGGATCAGAAGATTGAGGAAAATGTAGCTTCCATGAATGCGATGCGGGAAGACCTCCAAGCTATAGTGGGGAGCATTACCACCCTCACTAGCAGCATTGAGCAGTTGGCAGCAAACCGTCACCCAACACCACCACTTCTTGATGATGACGGAGGTAATGAAGAAGAGGAAGCCGACAATAGTGACGCATGTGCTGCATTTCGTGACGAGCGCCTACGACAACGGCTGCGATTCAATCGGCAAGCTATGGGAGGTAACTGCCACTAAGGGCGAGGTAATGATGATCCTTTTGCTAAAGTCAAATTTACCTTGCCTTCCTTTTTTGGAAAATATGACCCTGAGGCTTATTTAGATTGGGAGATGATAGTAGAGCAGAAATTTAATTCCCATCTAGTTCCTGAAATTCATAGGGTTAGGCAAGCAACTAGTGAGTTCAAGGACTTTGCTATTATTTGGTGGAGTGAACTAGTTAAATCTAGCCTAGAACCTGACACATGGGATAGACTAAAGCGAGCTATGCGGGGTAGATTTATTCCTCCATCCTTTAAATGAGATTTGTGAAAAAAGTTGCAATGCTTAGACCAAGGTGATAAGTCTGTAGAAGAAGACTTTCAGGAACTACAAATAGGCATGTTGCGTTGTTAAGTACAGGAGGATGAGGAGGATAAGATGGCTCGGTTCTATGGGGGATTGAGACGTGAAATTCAGAACATAATTGCTTATAAAGAATACAATTCTATTAACCAGTTGTTCCATCTAGCTATGTTAGCTGAACAGGAATTGCAGGGAAGGCAACCAATGAAAAGGAACAATTGGGGCATCACGTCTACATCGAGGCCTTCCTTTGGGCCCAGAAAAAGTACCCCCGCCACTATCCGGACTTCTACACCCTCCACCAATCAGGCGTGATCAGAGGCATCAGTGCCAACATCCCATGCTACCAAGGTGAGTAAATCTATTCGTTCGCAGGCACCCGCAAAAAGTGCATCATCGGTTGCTTCCACAGGGTGAA
This sequence comes from Oryza meyeriana var. granulata, assembly GCA_003991445.1. Classification (NCBI taxonomy): domain Eukaryota; kingdom Viridiplantae; phylum Streptophyta; class Magnoliopsida; order Poales; family Poaceae; genus Oryza; species Oryza meyeriana. The sequence continues at coordinate 19,551 of RYFJ01001056.1, read as the reverse complement.
CAAGAGATATCCAATGCTTCAAGTGCAAAGGGATGGGGCATGTGCAATGTGATTGCCCGAACCAGCGTGTTCTCATTGCTATAGATGATGGTGGTTACACTAGTGCCAGTGATATTGAAGAAGAGTTAGTAGATGCCACTAACCAAATAGGAGATGAAGACCACAGCGATGATGGTGTGGAGCAAATAGGTGCTGCTGATACAAGCAAGTACTTGAGCGTTGTAGCACAACGGGTGCTAAGTGCTCAAATGGAGAAGGCGGAGCAAAATAAGCGCCATAACTTGTTCCAATCCAGGTTTGTGGTCAATAATAAGGCATGCCATGTTATCATTGATAGTAGGAGCTGTAGCAATCTTGTTAGTTCTGATTTGGCTGAAAGCTTGGTTTGCCTACACAACCACATCCACGGCCTTACTATATCCAATGGTTCAACTCTTATGGTAAGTTAAAGGTAAGCAAAGTTGTGAGGGTACAATTTTCCGTTGGAAATTACCATGATAGTGCAAATTTTGATGTTGTGCCTATGCAAGCATGTTCTTTGCTGTTGGGTAGGCCTTGGGAATATGATAGAGATGTATTGCACCGTGGTAGAACTAACACTTACACCTTCACACACAATGGTAAGAAGATGGAGTTGCTACCAATGACTCCTGCTAAAATTCTGAAAGATGATGTAGCACGTGCTGAAAATGAGAGGAGATTAAATGAATCTAAGTCTGAAAATCAGCAAGTAGCTAAAGATGTTTTTCTAGCAAAGAAGGAGAAAAAGGACCCACATGCTAGGAACGATACACTTAGGTTGAAAGGTGCTTCCATGTTAGCTACTAAATCTGAAATTTCTGAGTTAATTACACATGAGTTTATTTGCTATGTTTTGATTTGCAAAGATACTTTCTTTACACTTGAGGATTCGCCTCCATCTTTGCCACGTGCAATTGCTAACCTTTTGCAGGAGTTTGTTGATGTATTTCCAAGTGAAATACCCCGGGGCTGCCACCTATGAGAGAAATTGAGCATCAAATTGATTTGATCCTGGGAGCTGCATTGCCAAACAGTGCACCATACAGGACCAATCCCGAAAAGACTAAGGAAATTCAGCGTCAAGTGCATGATTTGCTTGACAAAGGGTATGTACGTGAGAGTCTTAGTCCTTGTGCTGTTCTTGTTATTTTGGTGCCTAAGAAAGATGGGTCATGGCGCATGTGTGTGGATTGTAGAGCCATTAACAACATAACAATTAGATATCGTCATCCTATTCCTAGGTTAGATGATATACTAGATGAATTAAGTGGCTTTGTTGTGTTCTCTAAAGTAGATTTGTATAGTGGATACCACCAAATTAGAATGAAATTGGGTGATGAATGGAAGACTGCGTTTAAAACAAAATTTGGTTTGTATGAGTGGTTAGTTATGCCTTTTGGTTTAACAAATGCCCTTTCTACTTTTATGCGACTCATGAATGAATTTTTACGCACTTTCATTGGTAGATTTGTGGTGGTTTATTTTGATGATATACTGATTTATAGCAAGTCTTTAGATGAACATAAGGAACATTTACGTGTTGTTTTTATTGCTTTGAGAGATGCACGCTTGTTTGGTAATCTCAAGAAGTGCGCTTTTTGCACGGAATGAGTTTTGTTTCATGGTTATGTTGTGACTCCACAGGGAATTGAAGTTGATGAGACCAAGATTGAAGCAATCAAGAGTTGGCCGACTCCTAAATCAGTTACACAGGTGCAGAGTTTTCTCGGTCTAGCTGGATTCTACCGTCACTTTGTGAGAGATTCCAGCACCATTGCTGCACCCATGAATGAGCTAACAAGGAAAGGCGTTCCATTTCGATGGGGACAAGTACAAGAAGACGTCTTCAATTTGCTCAAAGAGAAGTTGACTCATGCACTGCTACTTCAACTCCTTGATTTTGGTAAGGTTTTCGAACTTGAATGTGATGCAAGTGGAATTGGGATTGGAGGTGTTCTTATTCAAAAGGGTAAGCCTGTTGCATACTTTAGTGAGAAGTTGTCTGGGCCTAGTTTGAACTATTCAACCTATGATAAAGAATTGTATGCTTTGGTTCGGACTTTAGAGATTTGGCAACATTATTTATGGCCGAAGGAATTTATTATACAATTTGATCATGAGTCTCTAAAACATATTAGAAGTCAAGCAAAATTGAATAAAAGACATGCTAAGTGGGTAGAATTTATTGAATCTTTTTCTTACATCATCAAACATAAGAAAGGGAAGGATAATGTGATTGTTGATGCTTTGTCTAGACGCTATACCATGTTGTCTCAACTTGATTGTCGTATATTTGGGCTTGAATCGATTAAGGGATAATATGAACTTGATGTTGATTTTAAAAACGTGTTCTTGAATTGTAAAGAGGGATGTACATGGAATAAATTTGTGCTTAATGATGGATTCTTATTTAGAGCTAACCGCCTATGCATTCCAGTTAGATCCGTTCGTTTTTTGTTGCTGCAAGAGGCCCATGGAGGAGGTTTGATGGGTCATTTTGGCGCTAAGAAGACAGAGGAAGTTTTGGCCACACACTTCTTTTGGCCAAAGATGAGGCAAGATCTAGAGTGTTTTGTGGCTCGCTGCACCATATGGTTTGTATATGTCTCTTCCTGTTCCTTCTATTCCTTAGGCAAACATATCTATGGATTTTGTTTTGGGATTGCCTAGGACAAAAGGGGGAGGGATAGCATTTTTGTTGTAGTGGATCGATTTTCTAAGATATCACACTTTATTCCCTGTCATAAAAGCGATGATGCCGTTCATATTGCTAACCTTTTTTTCAAAGAGATTGTTCACTTGCATGGTATGCCTTCTACTATTGTTTCAGATCATGACGCTAAATTCTTGAGTCACTTTTGGCGTACACTTTGGAATAAATTGGGTACAAAGCTGCTATTTTCTACAACATGTTACCCACAAACTGATGGACATACCGAGGTCGTGAATAGAACATTGTCTATTATGTTGCGAGCTATTTTGAAGAATTTGAAGATGTGGAAAGAGTGTTTGCCGCATGTTGAATTTGCATACAATCGGGCAGAACACTCCACCACCAAGGTAAGTCCTTTCTAGGTAGTGTATGGATTTAATTCCCGTTCTCCTATTGATCTTTTGCCTTTACCTACTACTAAGCGGGCACATAATAATGCTAAGAAGCGTGCTGATTTTATTTTAAAAATGCATGAAACAACTAAAGAAAATATTGAAAAGATGAATGAAACGTATAGAATTGCTGGTAGTAAAAGTAGATAGGAAGTTACTCTTGAATCAGGTGATTTAGTGTGGTTACACTTGAGAAAAGATAGATTTCCAGAGCTTAGAAAATCTAAATTGATGCCTAGGGCTACTGGTCCTTTTAAAATAAGTGAGAAAGTTAACGATAATGTATATAAACTTGAGTTACCTCGTGAGCTTGGGGTTAGTCCCACCTTTAACATTTCAGATTTGAAACCATACTTAGGAGAAGAAGATGAGCTTGAGTCGAGAACGACTCCACTTCAAGAGGGAGAGGATGATGAGGACATCACTCCTTTGGATACTTACATCAATTCTCAAGTTGTTATGCAAGGGCCAATTACTAGAGCTCGAGCCAGAGAATTGAATCAACAGGTGAGCTCGTTTCTAAGCACTTCTTTATATGATTTTGAGAATAGATTGCTACCTAATGATTTAATTATGATTAGAAACCTTGGAGAGGACCAGGAAGCATTTAGAGAGAGGCTAGGAGGTAGACAAGGCCAGCAAAGGTGTTCAAGTCAAGTTGGAGGCCCAATTCATATCGAGCTCGAGTCCATCTCAGATTCCAAGAGTAGTCCGCACTAAAATCGTCGCCCAGATTGCATATGAACTTTGTTTTCAATGTTCTACACATGTATGGAAAGCTAAGGAGATAAGCTTTCCAATGGATTTGGTTTCATGTCAAAATTCCTTACAAGTCAAAAGATATTGTTAAAACAAGAGGATGAATAGAATTTGCTAGGGTGCTGCGTCACTATCTTTTGAGCCGTTGGGCCTTGTATCGTGTCAGAGTCCATTAGGAATGCAACCAGGGGTCCTTGGCCAACCCTAGACCCTATATATTCAGTAGAAGTCATCAAGTTAGGATTGGGTTTTGCTTAGATTATTCTGGCATTGCAGTTTCATCGTCTAGATCGGTTTGTAGAACCCCAACTGTCGATGTTTTGTATCGGCAATAAATATATAAGGCTACTCGTCGGGCCAAAACTCGATGGATTGTAAAGGAATACAAAAGGTTTATACTAGTTCAAGCCCTCGAGATGAGGTAATACCCTACATCCAGTTGTGGTGTATTTCCTTTGAGGTGATCTCTGGAGAGATTTCTTCTTCTTCTGCCCTCAGGGGGCGCCCTGCCTCCCCTTATATACTGGGGGACAGGGTTACAAAGTAGAAGTCCCCAGTCAGACTACGACCAAGGAATTTCCTTTTAGAGATATAACGTGCCCGACTAGTACTGTATTTTCCTTATCGTACAAGGTTAAGTCTGCCAAGTTCTATCATATCCCTAATTACAAGGCTAGGCCCATCCTCTGTTTGAGTGGCCCATATGCTTATCATGAGGTACCCCGGGCCTATGGCACCGATAGTAGCCCCTGAGACCTTCATAGTTGAGTCACAGCTGATGCTAAGTTCTCATCCTCCACGGTGAAGAATTCCCAAGTGCATTGCTCCCGAGTACTCTTTGTCCGAGTGCTTCTTCTTCCCGAGTTCTACTTCATGTCATCTGGCAGCGAGGCTATGAAGGGCTCCATGTAGAAATATGAATATTGTGCACCGAATAGGCGCACATATTAGGTGTAGCCCCTGACTTTGTGCTTAATTGTAAAATAATTAAACATAAAGTCAAAGATCTTTAACCTTATAGTCTTTCCCGAGTAGTGCACTACCGGTATATGACTCTTCAGCGACATGTCAGCTGGAATGATTTTATAGTCTTTTCCGAGTAGTATGTCACTCGAAAATTAGACTCTTCAGTGTCATGTCAGCTGGAAGAATGTTTGCTCGTGGCAATCATTGGCTAAGCATGTAAGCCGAGTACCACTTCATGGATATTAACCCAATATGTGGTCAGGTGTACTTGAGAGATACCTGCATCCCCAATTTTAATGGAGACCAGCTTGTGATCCTTATAAGGATATATCCTCAATACCTGGTGAATAATACAGATATCTAAACACATGTGTCCAGCAATTAGGTTTTAATGAAGCATATCTGATTACGCAATCGGTTTCTGTGAGTAGCACCAGCACTGTGATTTTAACACAGCCAGTGAGCGGCCCAGATTGAGCGTGCTACTGTACAAACTCATATCTTGTGGCCTACTACCGAATAAACCAGCCAAAACCGACCTACCCAGCATAGTCCTATAAATTAGCATCCCTCGCATGTCAGCATGAGTACTCCAGCGTTGGTAACCGCAATCAGCCAGAGGAATCCTTGTCCGCAAGCCTTTCCAACTTATGTTTTGGATGCAGCATGGTTGCCACAAATGCCCGAGTAGGTATATTGCAGGATCTGCTTGCCCTCCTCAGGTGTGACGCAGTGCATGAGAACTCCGAATGTGCTTTGACGACGTAGGTCTTTTCTGACTTCCATAAAGCCGAATAAGGTACCCGAACCTTGCATTAGCATAGGATTCGACTAGCGACCCTCATGGGGCGTACCCTACCCAACAGAGTTATGAACAAATAAGGTACCTGAACCTTGCATTGGCATAGGATTCGGCTGGCGACCCTCATGGGGCATATCCTACCTAGCCAAGTAGCACACGAGCCCTGACTGGCACTGGAGGTCAGTTATTAGCTGAATAAGGTACCCGAACCTCGCATTAGCATAGAATTCGGCAAGCAACCCTCATGGGGCGTACCCAACTTAGCGGAGTGGTGCTCGAGCTCCGACTGATGCCGGAGATCGATTGTTAGCCGAATAAGATACCTGAACCTCGCATTAGCATAAGATTCGGCTGGTGACCCTCATGGGGCATACCTCACCCAGCAGAGTTGTGACCGAATAAGGTACCCAAACCTAGCATTAGCGTAGGATTTGGCTGGCAACCCTCATGGGGCATACCTCACCCAGCCAAGTGGTACCCGACCCCTGACTGGCAACGGAGGTCGGTTATTAGCCCACATATGGAGTGTAGCTAGGAAAGATGACGTCCTGACTAGCGCAAGTACTCGGTCAGTAGCCCTCATGGAGCATTCCGAGTGATTCTTGAAGCGTCGCACTTCAAGTGTATCTTGGCAGATTGGTCTAGCCTCCGAGCGTAGGAGATAGGCTCGTAGCCCTGAGTTCCTGTTACGTGTATCCGGAACTGGCCCTACATTATAAACATATCGGATGAGTAGCATCTGATGAAGAAAACAATCACCCGAAGAAAATTTATGCATTTTATAATAGATATAAATATGCGTTCCTCCTCTTATTGATATTAATTTCCATGAGAAGTTGACCCCTTACATTTAAATACTCTACCTGACTAGTCATAGCCCCCTAGCGTCGGGAGTCGGCTCATGGCTCTTTCCCAGACACGCGTTTTGGGTGACTTGAGTTCGTCTTTCATAGAGCAAAGTTTCACGGATCAAGTACTTTTGCAATCATTAAGAGCAAAAATAGAAAATACGCAGAATATACACCTATTAGGTGTAAGCTGCTGCGGCATTGGGGAGGCCGAGTGAGGAATATCATATAAAGGAAAAAATATTTATCAAAAAGCAACTTAGTTGGTTGGTATTACACAAATTGGGAGTGGGGATGCCATCCTTACATTTGAGCTTGTGAGCCCCCGAACATGTCACTTGTCATTCTAATAATCTTCAGTTCTAGGAGGTCAAAGACAGTTGTGATCAACTGCCACAATGAAGTCATCCGACTTGCGTTTGCGGTTCCCGGCTTTAGTCGGGGCCACATCATCGGTGTCCTTCCGCTCTTTCTTTCAGGGTGCCATTTTTATCATCAAGGGCCTCAGCAACAGCGTTGGTCGAGTTGGCATATTTGTTCGCCGTGTCGAACAAAGTCTTGACAGAGTTGGGAGGCTTCCGAGTGAATTTAGCGATGATGACCTCATCCTTGATCATTGGAATTGAATTCCTCTTCTAAGAAAACCTCTTGATGAAATCACAAAGAGACTCATTCTTCCTTTGATGCAACTGATACATATCATATTCGGAAGATGGCCTCTCATACGTTCCTTAGAAATTGGCGATGAAGCGTTCCCGGAGTTCTCCCCAGGAGCCGATTGATCTCTTAGGAAGTCATGTTATCCATGTCCTCGTCGAGTTGGCTAGAGCAACTGGAAGGTAGTTAGCCATGGCCTTGTGATCTCCTCCAGCTACTCGGATCGCCAGAGTGTAAACTGTGAGCTAGGACTCGAGGTTGGTCTTCCTGTCGTATTTTTCAATTCTAGTCGGCTTGAAGCCTGACAGCCAGTCAACTTGTTGCAGCTCGTGGGTGAAGGCCGGTACACCTTCATCTGTGTGAGGACTCCGACTCCGACCACGACAGTGAAACCGTTCATGGTGGAGGCCGAAGCGCTCATTCTCATCTTCTAGTAGGCAACGCTCATCTTTCTCGTGTTCGCGGCGTTGTGCGTTAATGTCTTGCCGAAGATCACGTCGTAGTCGACCTCGGACGTCCTGGTTATCCCAACGGTCATCTTGATGTTGGCGCCACCGGTCATTATTGTGGTTGCCGAGTGACGTGTGGCATAACTCCATGTGCGGCTGACTAGAGCCGGCCGCTCAGTGTCGCGTTGAGGCAGGTGAGATCGCCGTTGGAGAAGCCGACTTGTTAGTCGGTATGAGTGTGTCGCCCGACTGTTGACGCTGCTGGCATGCAGTAGCGGTGATCATGGCTTTAGTCCTTGCTATCGTCGGGGTGGCTTGGTGATCAGGCCCAAATTGTAGTGTATCCAGTAGAGTTGCAGCGGCCACAACGTTTTGTTGAGGAGTTACGAAAACTTTGTGGTCGCCGACTCGGGTCTGGAGGATATCTTGTTGAGCAGTCCGCCCAGCCTTGCGCAGATCGTCATTGCGGGCATCGCGCTCGGCATGTAAGCGTCATGCGTCTTCCTCCTGTTGTTCTCGTAGTCGACTGGCTTCCTCGTCTTGTTGTTCTTGTAGTCAGCGTGCCTCCTAAGTGGGAGTTGAACCCTTGGATATCATAAAGACTTCATGTGGCAGAGAGAAGTTTGCCAAATTGCCATCCGACTTAGAGTCGGAGTTCGACTGAGAGTCAGAGTCGGAATAGTTGAGGGGGGTAATAACAACCCCAACTTCCTTAGATCCAATCTCGAGTGGCTCTAAGCCGTATCCGAGTTGAACTCCAGGGGATTGGGTTTGCCGTGTCAGATGCTGATTGAAGTTATCCACGGCATTGCCGAGTCCAAATGGGAGATTGACGATCTCCTCCTCTCTTTGCCCGATCTTGGCTGGCTCAAAACCGAGTCCGAGTCGAACACCGAAAGAAAGAGTTGTCTCTAGACTCGGGCATATTGGAGATCGTCGCAGTATGTCGCCAAAGATCGCTGCAACGTTACGTAGGCCGACCGGCGCGGAGTCGGCTTGATCCCTGGCCAATCGGATCGAATCCGAGTCGGACAGGGTAAGGTTGCCAAATTTGTCAGCGATGAAGTCGAGGCTCCCGAAGGTGATTGTTTGTCCAGAGAAGAAGTTGATGTCGTCGATTCCAGTGAGTGGATCCATGAAGTTTGTTGAAGATGATCTCGCCGATGCCCCTACCTGGCGTGCCAACTGTCGTTGTTTTGTATCGGCAATAATAATATGGGGTTACTCATGTGACCTAAACTTGATGGACTGCAAAGGAACACGAACAATTTATACTAGTTCAGACCTTCGAGATGAGGTAATACCCTACGTCCAGTTGTGGTGTATTGCCTTTGAGGTTTCTCTGATGAGATTTCGATATGCCCTCAGGGGCGCCCTATCTCCCCTTATATACTGAGGGTTAGGGTTACAGAGTAGGAATTCTAGTCGGACTCCAACTAAGGGATTTCCTTCTAGGAATACAATGTTCCCGACTAGGACCGTATCCTTTTCTTGTCGTAGAAGGTTATGTATACCGAGTCCTATTATATCCCTAATTACAAGGTTAGGCCCATCCTCTGTCTGAGTGGCCTATATGCTTCTCATGAGGTATCCTCAATTTTAATGGAGACCAGCTATTGATCCTTATAAGGATATATCCTCAATACCTGGTAAATAATGAAAATATTTGAACACATGTGTCCAGCTATTAGGCCTTCATGAAGCATATCTGATTATTTAATTGGTTTCTATAAATAGCATCTGCACTGTGATTTCAACACAGCTAGCAGTCGGCTGAGTAGAGCATGTCATTTAGAAACTCATGTCTTGTGGCCTAGTATTGAATTAGTCGGCCCAAACCCACTTATCAGCACAGGCTTTATAAAGTGGGGAGAGAGAAAGATTCCCCCTTCTTCTCCAATCCGCCAATCATTTCATCTTCTAGCTTCCCCGCCCAAATTTTACGCTCCGCCTCACTAGGGTTCACTATAGCCTGCGTCCCCACTCGAGACTCGTCCGATTCTTCTCCACTCCATCCATTCCAAGCCTCCACAAGTCTTTTCCCCAAATCTTTTCACCTCCAGCAATGCGAAAAGCCCCATTTGAGATCCCTGAGATGACCGTCGGAGTCTGGCCAATGTCGGACTACAGCCCGGTGAAGCTGAAGCTATTAGAGAAGCGATTGATTCTGCAACGCTAGGATGCAATCCACTGGCACACTGCGGAGGGAGAGTCAATACCAGCGCCCAAATCTGGTCTGACCGTCGTCTTCACCTCATTTTTTGGTTGCTGTCTCGCCCTCCCAGCTTCACATTTTCTTCGCCAGCTTCTATCCTTTTATCAAATAGAGTCAGTGAACTTGAATCCCAACTCTATACTTCACATCTCTATCTTCGCCACTCTGTGCGAAGCCTTTCTAGAGGTCAAGCCCCATTTCAATCTCTTCCGGTACCTGTTCCACATAAAGCCCTAGCCGTCCAAGAACAAAATCCAAGTCATCGGGGGAGCCGGTCTTCAACTTAGGAATGAGATGAAGAAGATGTATCTCAATGTTCCTCTGAAGACATCACTCAAGGGCTGGCACAGAAAGCGGCTCTACTGCTCAAATCTGGAGCCCTCTTTGCCCCCTTTCACTGGTTCTCCTCCAACTGTCTTGCCCAGTTAGTCCTCTGTGCCAATGTACGAGGAAATAGGGCAAGCGTACTAGCTAATGGAGAAGATCGATCTCCTGAAGAGTACAGGACTGACTGGTCTCTAGGTGGCAAGGTGTTTTCTCAACCGCTGCACCAGATCTCTAAAGGCCAGGAGCCATTTTGGCTGGGACTACCAAGGCAAGGATGATCCCAGCCGTGAATACCCTGACGTAGCCGACAAGAACAAGGTTACTGATACCCTGCTCGGCTTCTTTGTCAATGGGGTAGTAGAGACAGAGGACGAAGAACGCGCCCCCACACCCTACAGCCAGAGCAGGCCTCGGCCACATGCAATCATGAAAGACTGATATTAAATCGTTATCCTTTTGTGATGAATGTCTGTGGATTTCTGTCTTGGATTGTTCGGCAATGCATGATGTACGTCGTCGAAATACTTGCATGACTGTGTAGAGTTTGATAATGACTCCCAAAATGAGCTGGCCACAAAAATGAAGAAACGGCTAGCCAGCCCTTGTGCCGCCCAACCCAGCTCCAAGAGGGCTGGGAAGAAGACAATTGAAGACCCAGTGATGTGAACGTGGGTGTCCCGATCTTTCGATGAGAGGATAAATCGATTGGATGGAGTGACGTTGGCGATCCGACTACAACCGTCCAGGGACGTCGCGCCTTAGCAATCATTACACCAACTCTAGAGGCTGTTCGCAATCTCGACGGATGCATGATCAGCCCAACCACGAGGGTAATTGTTCCTGTAGGCAATCGAGAACTAGCAAGAACAAGATGAACACGCAACTTAATTTGCGAATAAAGATGAAGGTTTAATTCAAGAGAACAAACGGTGGGGTTCCGAGGACGAGTAAACTGGCGATCTAGCCGATCACGGGATTACACGGTAAAGTAGCAACGCTAACTTTAATCTAACAAAACCCAATCTATTTGTGGCGGCTTTAAGGGTATTAATAGGATGGGAGAATGGCCACAGGGGTGTTGGGGTCGTTCTCCAACCCTAGGACGTGTCCCTAATGGACCCGACTTGATACATGGGCCTTCGGCCCAAAAACGGTGACGCAGCACCTTAAACAGGGATGCCTCGTCACTAAAACAATGATTGCGGACGATTCCGAGTAGATATAAACATGAGTCTAGATCCGTTGGAAAGTAGACTTGATAAGCTTTCCATGAAGTACTAGAACTCCCAAATCGGAGTCATGGCGGCCGTCACAAGTTGGCACTGTCGTACAGTCCGATTCCAGCCTGCGCGAATCCCTTTTCTTGTTGATCTCCTCCTTTCCCTTGGTGACCTTCTCCATGCGTAGGTGGGGACGTATCGATGGTGTTGATATCCTCATCACCTAGGCAAGAAAACAAGCACACTGAGTGTAGCGCCAGGGAGCTTGAAGATCAAGTATCCTATCGATTTAGCACCCAGGCCACCAAGCCCAGGACCGGCATCACCTAGCCCAAGGCCAGCACCACTAAGCGCCTCGACCCCCTAGTCAGCCGCATTGGTGATAGAGCCGACTGGGGCCAAATCTCCACCGCCGACTGCCGCATCGACTGGCCCGACAGCCAGCAGCTCTCCGCCACCGAGCAGGATGTCAAGCCCCTCACCAACATCTCCTGGAGCTCCTTAGTGGAAATTCAAGACTTCCAAGAGGTAATAAAAAATACTTTCAATCTTCTGAGAATCTTGAATGATATGGTAAATGTATTGATATTTGGCATATTGTGCAGGAAACGAGTTGACATAGATCCCAAGGGGACTACACCAGCAGCTCCTGCCACCGAGCCCATCCCAGCCAAGCCAGAACCAGTAATTTCATCTGCCGAGCCCGAGGCCGCCCCAGCTGCTGAAGCTGAAGTAGCCCACACAGCAGAATTACCAGCGCCGGCCGATCAGGGAGCAGAAACTGAAGCTGCTGCTCCAGCTCCCGTGTAGATCGCTGAAGCCCCTGCAGCAGCCGAGATCAGGGCCAGGACCCCATCACCAGCGATATCGTCGTCTTCTGATGAAAGAGATCTCCCCAGGCTAGAAGCCCCTCTGCGTAACTTTCGAAGAACTTTTTATTGGGTCAGCCCTGAGGGAGTTGCAGAGACCTACGAGCATGACGTGACAGCAGCACTAAGAGAACACAGAAATCTCATGTATGCTGCAATTGCTGCGTCCAAGGGAGTCCAGGTATGTAGCGAGTCTCGCCATGTTGAGTGCTTGATAACTCCTGTTGATCTGGTGTTCCACCGTCTAACTCTGATTTCCCTTGGTTTGTGCTAAGTAGAAGATAGTCGATCACTCGGAGAAGATGAATAAAGTCCTGACTGAGCTCGCCCCTCAACTACAACAACTACGCCAGCTCCAGGTTGCCAAGGACGAACTGGAGCGAACCAGCCAAGAAAGGGAAACATGGCTGAGGGGGTCGGTAGATAAGCTCAGGGATAAAAACTGGGTCCAAGCTGAAAAGATCAGAAGTAAGTCTTCTGTGTTGTCCTCCCGAGTGAATCCCGAGTAGATTTCTCCAGCGTTGTTGATTCCCTACTGCCTTGTTGAATTTTGACTACAATCTTGAGTTCTTGATTGTTTTGAAGCCGAGCTGAAAACCCAGGCAAAGGAGAGGGAAAAACAAGATAAAAAGCTGAAGGAAGTGGTGAAGGCCAAAGCCAAGGTAGAGGCCGACTATGCCAGTAAGTCTCCTGCTTGACTATGATCTTAGCCCGACTGCTTGTTGCTTCGACTTCTTATCTTGGTTGACCAATATATTTGTCGATGCATCTGAATAGCTTCAAAAGCCAACACCCAGATTCAGTTTGGCACCTTCGCCGAGGAGATTAATATGATCAAGGAGTCACGGGAAGTGCTTGTCGAATCCGTGAAAGGGCTCCTGGACATCATGCAGCCTCACTATCCTGGGACTAGCTCCAGTACCACCACCCAATTGCACGAACGCATAAGCGAAGCCCCGAGTATCCTAAAGCAATACTTGGATGAGCATGTAGCTATCGGCGCCACCCAAGCCCTTGCGACGACCAAATCAATTTACCCTAGGGAAGACATGAGGCCATTGGTGAGGGTTTTGCTGACGGGATGACTCCTGATGAGGCACTGGAGCTAATCAGCCAGGTGCGGCCGACCGCGGAGGCAATATCCAGAGACCTAGGCATGTGTCGATGCTTTGCACCGGCAATAATACTATGGGGGTACTCGGCGATCTGGAATTCGGTGGATTGCAGAGGAACACGAGGGAATTATACTGGTTCAGGCCCTCAAGGTGAGGTAATACCCTACGTCCAGTTGAGGTGTTATTCCTCTGAGGTGGATTTGTGATCAATGATCTCGGGTTGCCCTCATAGGGCGCCCTGCCTCCCTTTATATACTAGGGGACAGGGGTACATGGTAAGGATCCCAGTCGGATACGACCAAGGGATTTCCTTATTAGAGATAGAATCCTATCCGACTAAGGCTATGTTTCCTTATTGTACAAGGTACAGCCTGCGGTCGTGGCCGCCGCAAACTCTGCTGGACACGCTCCAGTTTGGGCCGGACCATCAGGCCACACCAACCATCGCCAAGATCAAGGCGATGATTACTGCTGCCGCCTGCCAGCAGCAAGAACAGTCAGGCAACACTCACATACCGACCTGTCGAACAGGCTCTCCAGCGGCGGAGTCATCTGCATCAGCACGACGACGGGCAGCCGGCTCCACCCCGGCAGCATGAAGAATCCGCCAAACAACACTCGCAATACAACTACGACAACGGCGGCGTCACCAATACGACCGCCGACACGATCAAGACCTCCGATCGGGTTACAAACGCGATCTTCGCCACACTATAAATGCCCGGCGCGAAGAGCGCGAAGAGGATGAACGCCGCCGACTGGAGGACGAACACGAGCGCTTCGGTCTCCACTACGAGCGACTACACCGCAAACCGAAGCCCGAGTCCTCATGATAATGAGGCATCCCAGCTTTACTCGGGAGTTACAGGACGTCGATGGCCAGTCGGCTTTAAGCCTACCGGGATTGAAAAGTCGACGGCAAGACCAACCCAGAGTCCTGGCTCACCGTTTACGTCCTAGCAGTTCAAGCTGCTGGGGGCGACAGCAGAGCCATGGCTAACTACCTCCCAGTCGCGTTATCCAACTCGGCGAGGACATGGCTGACAGGCCTCCCAAGGCGGTCGATCGGCTCTGGGGACAACTCAGGGAGCGGTTCATCGCAAACTTCCAGGGGACTACGAGAGACCGGCTTCGAGCACGACCTCTACCAACTGCATCAGAAAAAGAACGAGTCTCTACGGGAATTCATCAAAAGGTTTTCCGAGAAGCGCAATCAAATCCCAAACATCAAAGATGAGGTCGTCATCGCCGCCTTCCGCAAGGGAGTAAAAGACGCCCCGCTCATCGCGAAGTTCACTCGAAAGCCACCTTCCACCGTCGGACTCTCTTCGACATGGCCAACAAGTACGCCGACTCAGCTGAAGCCGTCCAGAGGCCTTCGACGAGAAGAAGGAGCCCCCGACAAAAAGACCACAGGGCAAAAGCCGACAACGAGCAGCCTCAGAACAAGCCTGGCAGCCGCAAGCGGAAGTCGGACAACGAGGTAGCTAACATGGAGCGCAGTCGGTCACGGCCCAGCGAAACAACGACTACCAGAAAGTCATGAGCGGGCCTTGCCCCTTTCACCCCAAGGCCGGCACGCAGCAAAGACTGCCACATGCTCAAAGAAGTTTGCCTCCGAGCAGGGCCTCATCATCTGCCGTCGCGACAAGGACAAGGACAAGCCAGACCTCGGTCCGGCTACGACTTCCAGGACCCCAAGCCGAACTTCAACCACATCTTCGGGGGGCCACTCGCGTACGAATCCAAGCGCAAGCAGAAGCTAATCAGCGCGGGACATTAACACGGTCTCCACACGGATGTCCCCCAATACTTGCGCTGGTCAGAATGGCTATCACCTTCAACCGGCGCGGATCACCCAGATCTAGGGGTTTCCCACCGGGACGATACCCACTCGTCCTGGATCCGGTCGTCAAATATTAGGCTGAAGAAAACCCCTCATCGACGGAGGCAGTGCGCTCAACATCCTGTTCGCCAGACTTTGGACGAGATGAGAATTCCTCGTTCAGAACTACGGCCGAGCACCGCGCCCTTCCATGGGATAATCCCCGGTTGTCATCAACCCCACTCGGCAGATAACCTTGCGGTGACCTTCGGCACGCGGGACAACTTCCGCACGGAAAACATCTCCTTCGAGGTCGCCGACTTCGAGACCGCGTATCACGCGATACTCGACGACGGCCCTCGCCAAGTTCATGCGATTCCGCACTACACATACATGGATGCTGAAGATGCCCGGGCCAGCAGGAGTCCTCTCCCTCCGCAGCGACGCTCAGCAAGCCTTCACCTGCGACAAGGAAGCTGCGAGCTGGCTCAAACACAAGAAGCGGCAGTCTGCGGCGCGACAGCATTCGGCAAAGCCGCTACATCTGAAGTCGATCAAGATCCAGTTCCGGCGAAAAAAAACAGCGAAGTCGGGAATTTCAGCGGACTCTGACACGAAGAAGATCCCCCTGGACCCCTTCCGACCTCCAAGACCCTGCCTTAGTCGGACCGGACTCGACCCAAATAGGAAGACGCGCTCGTCACCTTCCCCAAGCAACAAAAGATCTTCGCGTGGAAACCGTCCGACATGCCGGGCGTACCAAGGGAGGTGATCGAGCACGCCCTACACGTAAAGCCAGACGCCAAGCCGGTCAAACAACGGCTGCGGCGCTTCGCTCAAGACCGCAAGGATGCTATCCGGAGGAATCACCAAGCTCCTCGCAGCCGCTTCATCAAGGAAGTCTACCACCCGGACTGGCTGGCCAACCCAGTCCTGGTCCGGAAGAAAAACGGTAATAATGCGCGCATGTGCGTCGACTACACCGACCTCAACAAAGCGTGCCCCAAGGACCCATTTGGTCTTCCCAGGATAGATCAGGTGGTTGACTCCACGGCGGGGTGCGACCTACTCAGTTTTCTCGACTGTTATTCGGGATATCATCAATTAGCTTGAAGAACAAGACTGTTTAAAACATCTTTCATTCACGCCGTTTGGAGCGTATTGCTATATCACAATGCCGTTCGGTTCTGAAAAACGCAGGCGCAACCTACCAAAGGGCTATTCAGCGGTGTCTGCACACCAGATCGGGCGCAACGTGAAGCCTACTCGACGATTGGTGATCAAGTCTAAATCCGACAAGACCTCATTGCCACCCCACCGACTTGGAAGAACACTTCCAAAAACCTTCGAAGATTCAAGATGAAGTTGAACCCGGACAAGTGCACCTTCGGGGTGCCGTCTGGGAAGTTACTCGGCTTCATCGTCTCGCACCGCGCATCCGAGGCTAACCCGGAGAAAGTCAACGCCATCATGAACATGCGCCGCCCGACCAACCTCAAAGACATCCAGAAGCTGACAGGCTGCATGGCGGCACTCAGTCGGTTTAATTCTCCCGACTGGGCGAACGGGGCATGCCCTTCTTCAAGCTCCTCAAAAAGCGGACACCTTTCAGTGGACCCCGGAAGCCCAGCAAGCCTTCGAAGACTTCAAAAATTCCTCACATCACCCCGTGCTAGCTATCACCCTTGCCCCAGGAACCACTAATGCTTTATCTGCGGCAACAACACAGATAGTCAGCACGGTGCTGGTAGTGGAGCGATCCGAACAGGGTCATCTTCAAAAATACAACGGCCAATCTACTTGTCAGCGAGGTCCTTGCCGACTCAAAACAAGATACCCGCAGGTCCAGAAGCTGCTATACGGCCTACTCATCACAGTCCGAAAGCTGTGCCTACTTTCAAGCACATCAAGTCACGGTGGTCACAGCGTTTCCACTCGGGGATGTCTTCATAATCGCGAGGACCCACCGGCCGGATCGCTAAATGGGCACTCGAGTGATGGCGTTTGACATCACCTTTCAGCCACGGACAGCTATCAAATCTCAAGCTCTAGCCGACTTCGTGGCCGAGTGGACAGAAGTTCAACTCCCAACACCAACAATAAAGCTAGAGTACTGGACAATGTACTTCGACGGTTCCCTACGGATCGGCGGTGCCTGGGCTGGAGTCATACTGACGTCCCCCACTGGCGAAAAGTTGAATACGTACTACAAATCCACTTCCCGGCTTCCCACAACGTCGCGAGTACGAGGCTCTCGTTCACGGGCTCCGCATCGCCATATCACTCGGCATACGTCGACTGGTTGTGCGCGGAGACTCCCAACTCGTGTGTCAACCAAGTCATGAAAGACTGGACATGTCTCGACGACACAATGGCGGCATACTGTCAGGAGGTCCGCAAGTGGAAAACAAGTTCGACGGGCTGGAAATCACACACGTCTTGCGTCATACACGACGCGGCCGATGAGCTGGCAAACATGGGATCCAAGCGAGAAGCGTCCGACTGGAATCTTTGTCGAGCAAACTTATGGAGCCATCAGTCAAGAAGAAACCGGCACAAGAGCATCGGGAGGCGAACCTACCCGACCACCGACGAAGTGCTGCACATATGTCAAGACTGGAGGGTCCTGTTCTCAAATTCCTCCTGGACGATGAACTCCCAGAAGATCGCAATCAAGCCGAGCAAATCAAGCGTCGAAGCAAAGCTTCCTGCTAGTCGGAGAAGACCTGTACCGAAGGAGCGCATCCGGTGTCCTCATGCGATGTGTAACACCGAGGAAGGCAAAGCAGATCCTGGATTCAATCCACTCGGGCATATGTGGCAACCACGCTGCATCCAGGACGTTAGTCGGAAAAGACTTACCGGCAGGGATTCTTTTGGCCACCGAGTCACAGACGCCAAAGATATCGTTCGCAAGTGCGAGGGTTGCCAGTTCTTCGCAAGACAGACAAATCTTCCCGCCCAGGACTTCAAACTTCCCTATCTCTTGGCATTCGCAGTATGGGGGCTCGACATGGTCGGGCATTCAAGAAAGCGCCAGGAGGTTCACACATTTATTCGTCGCAGTGGATAATTCACCAAGTGGATTGAGGCTAAACCTGTCGCAACAATCACAGCGGCACGAGCAAAGACTTCATCTTGAGTATACTATACCGGTTTGGGTCCCTAACCGCATCATAACCGACAACGGCACTCAGTTCGCGGCAGCCTATTCCAAGATTTCTCTGCGACGACCTCGGCATCAAGATTGCTACGCGTCTGTGGCCACACCCACGGAGCAACGGGCAGGTTGAGCGAGCCAACGGCATGATCTTACAAGGCATCAGGCCAGGATATACGACCGACTACAACCATATGCGGGTCGGTGGGTACAAAACCTACATCCGTTCTGGTCTCTCAGAACCACGGTTAGTCGGGCAAACAGGGCAATCCCCTTTCTTCCTGGTCTACGGTACTGAGGCCATGCTACCGACTGAGATACAGTTCGGCTCTCCGCAGAGTCCGGGCTTACTCCGAAGACGATTCCAACAGCACCCGACTGATCGAATTAGATCAGCTGGAAGAAGCAAGAGACGCGCAACAATCCAGTCGGCAAGATATCTTCAAGGCCTGCGTCGCTACCACAATCGCAATGTCCGTGGACCGCGCCTTCTTGGTCGGGGATCTCGTTCTAAGGAAGAACAAACCACCAAGACAGGCATAAACTACCCCATCTGGGAAGGGCCGTTCATTATAGCGAGGTCACCAGGCGCCTACGACTGAAGACCAAGACGCGTCCTCATCACAACTCATGGAATATAGAACAGCTACGTCGCCTTTCTATACTGAGTTTTACTTTTTCCATGTGTACAGTTTTTCCTGACCCACTACGCCGCTTGTTTATTCCAATTCGATAGTGAGTCGGGGCTGCATGTATATATGTGTTTCTGTCAATAACATACAAGCTTATCTCACCTCGTTATGAAGCCTTGCCACGACTGATGCGTCGCCCGGTATAGCATCTTCTCTGAACGATTTTTATCAAGTCTATCGAACTAACCGTGCATGCTACATGTCGGGTAAAGCTAATGAAACTGTCCGAATAATAAGTTTGCGGCGCGACACATAATTCACACATGATCGTATATGAAAGCATATGTACACCGACTACAAAATATATTGCCTTTACAGACCCAGGTCTCGGGTAATCGCTTCAGCATCGGCTTCGCCTGTGAGATCAGCTCCAGCGCTTCCTCGGCGTCGTCTCCTCGGAAAAATCTCCCGATGGCCAATGTCGCCTCGGGTAGATGGACTTTGGTCATTGCTCAGGGTCGGGCACGCGGGGCACCGCTGCTGAGTACCTTTCAGGGCACCGGCGCATCCTCGAGACGCCC